>CM040117.1:24922659-25169975 GCA_022559845.1 Amorphophallus konjac
CTGTCCAGATCCGACCCCCTTCCAATGAAAAAATCATAATAATTCGTAGCCACCTCCAATCCTTTAATAAAAACTATTTCTGTTTTCCTTGTTCAAAGTCCTACAACTTTGGTGAAGAACTCAGAAGCTGCATCGGACGTCTTCCTAGCGGTCAATGACAGTTCTCAGACAACTCACCTGCAGATCTGAGAGCTCGGGCACTGTGCAATAGAAGATTAGAAATTCAACAAAGTCCAGATCCGTGCAGATCCAGCAGATCTATTTGAGCCTAAATTGAAGGTCTTCAAGAGAGCTTTGCAACGATAGCTTATGTGCCTCGATCCGACATCGGGGTTGATCGCAGCGGCCGTTCTCGCCAGGACGCGCGCCTGAAAATAGCAACCAAAATCCGTGGGCAGCAACTCCAAAACGTGGGAATCGGAGCCGATCGGCCACCAACAGGAGCTTCCGGCCGACCGCCGTCTAGGGAGGCGCACCACCAGGGATCCCCATCACAGTGGGTCCCACCCCACCAGAGCCGGAGGTCGGGGTGGTCCGTGGGCCCCACGGACCCGTAGATCGCGCCGTCCGATTGGCACAAAAACGCGGGTTTCGGCACCGCCGGGCGACATCAAAATGCTGCCCGTCAACCCAATTCGCATGATTCCCGGGCCCCGCATGTGACCTTTTACCTCCCTGCGTGGAGTGGGTCGAATTAGTGTATTGCTGTAATAATTGTTAACCGGGAGTCCATGATTGGCCGGGGTCATCTTCCCCACGCCGGGTGCGTGGAGGTAATGGTCCTAACTTCTCGGCGTTCATTTGCTAGTTTAGTATATGGTCTTATGCCGCTGTCGAGAGCGTAGGATACTAGCCCATGTGTCCATGTCATCGCTGTGAGCGTGAGAGTGACCCGTCCCGCGACTCGATCCGAGTCCGGAAGTTGAGTCGGACTACCTTGAACTCTGCCGGTTCCTTAACCGCGCACGATCTACGCTTTCCCTCGCATGGGACGACGAGTGAGTTTGCACTTCTGTTAGTGACGTGTAGCCTATAGGAGCTCTTAGTGTCGAGCCGAGGTCGCACTAGTAGTCGTGTCGTTGCTGGTCGAGTCGTGTCCGTCTCATGTAGCGTCGTCTCCTCAGTCCGTCCCGCATCACTACTGCCTCGGAAAGTGCAAAGAAAGGAAAAGATAGCTAGGGGCATCCCCTCAAGGACCTGCCCCGGTTACATCATCACGTGCCCTAGCCTCAGCAGGCGCACGTGTAGCAACAACATTGGGACAAGGTGGTTCATCAATCAAGTCCACCACAGCAACATCCGCGGGTGCTCGCTCACCCGCGCTCGACACCGGCCGCTCGGCGCCCACCTCTACGGGGTCAAGCCCCTCCTCTCCGTCATCGGCCTCCGAGCCGTCGGGAGTTGAAGGAGGGGGGAGGACTGGGGCTACGAGGTTGAAGTGTCTCTCCGTGGCCTTCACGGCAGCACTCCAGCCCTCCCGGAAACCGCGGTCACGTGCCGGCCCGTAGTACTTCAGGGCCACCTCCGTCAGCTTGGCCCGGTAAGCCGAAGAGGAGCGGAAGGCCTCCACAGTCTCCTCGCTGGCCGAAGACAGGGACGTGCGTAGCCTGGTTAGTTCTGCCTCGATCTCCTGGCTGCGGGCCTCCACCTCCACCTTGGCCGCACGCTCTCCGGCCGTGTCAGCTCGCGCCCAGAAAGAGTCCCGATCACGCTCCATACCAGCCAGGGCCAACTCCAGCTGGGACAACTGTTCTTAAAGTTCGACGTTCACATCTTCGGACTCCTTCAAACGCCCTTCGGCCTCCACCTGAAGGGCCCGACTGGCCGCCAGTTCACGAGCGACATCAAGGAAGCGGTGCCTCCACAGCTCGACGGCGCTGACTACCAGGCACACGCTCCTCGCGGCGACGGCCGTCAGCTCGTGTACGGTCTCGGGACCGAGCTCCCCAACGTGCTCATGCTAGTGAACACTCCGCACCATGAGGTCGACAATGCCCGGGACACCCGGCATCCCCGCCGGTGAGTCCTCGGGCTGTGAGGACTGACCACGCGGAGGGACCCTCTGTGGAGGGGGAGGATTAGCTTTGACAGCAGCAGGGGCCTTGCCCCTTTTGCGCCCCCGTCCACCGGAAGCGGACGCCGGAGTAGCAGCTGCCGGCGACGACGACGGGCGGATGATAAGTGTCCATTTTCGATGCTAATTCATCGTATGGACACCATTTTATGTGCATATAATTAGGTAATTATGCATATTTTATAGTTAACATCAACTCCGCATTTAAATTGGAGCTTTCACGTAAATTGATTAATTTGGTGATATTATTTAATAAATTAAAGTTGAGGGCAATGAGCATTAATTCTCCATTACATAACCATGAGCATTTGAGATTTATATGCACATTATGATAATTTTTATGGACTAAATTATAATTATGTGTGTGCAGGATACCGAAGGTAATTGTAAAAGAAGTCGGGGGCAAAACTGTCATCACCACTTTGACAAAGTCAAAAGTACATATTTTGGTTGGAGGGAAAAGAAATTTCAAAAGTTTAAAATTGAGGAGAGACATGATGAGCCTTGGGAAAAGGGTGCCCAAAGTCCAAGAAAGGGGGTGCCCACCTCCTTTTCCTCTTCCCCATGCATCATCTTCTACCTAAATCCCAGCCATCCGTCTCCTTTTGATATAATCTCCACCCTCCATCTACCCAACTTTCCCTATAAATAGCCCATGACAAGGAGGAGAAAGGGGAGTTCTCCTTTTGGCAATTTTCACCCTCTCCCTCTCACATCTTAGGTCGCCGAGGTTGCCCTCTTCCGTCCCTCTTCTCCTCTTGCTGTCTTCATGAAAGTTCTTTATTTTTAAGTCCTCTATAACTTCTTCTTCTGCATCATCTTCCAATTCTTTCTGGTTTCAAACTATTTCGTATTTTGTACTGTGCTATCCTGTTCATCTATGATCATGTGTTTCTCTCTATTTTTCCCCTTATTTCTCCCCCGTCTAGTCATTTTCTCCTCTTACTGTCTTCATGAAAATTCTTTGTTTTTAAGTATTCTACAACTTCTTTGTCTGCACCATCTTCTAATTCGTTCTGGTTTAGAAGTTATTTCCTATTTTTCAACTTATTGTCTTGTGATTTTACTCTTCATCTGAGGTGCTAGCTTCTGTTATTCCTCCATTTTGAAGCCCTTCTACTCTTCTTTTCTCTCTGTGCCCTTCATCAAAGTTCTTCTCTCTTCCGCCTCTTCAACTTCTTCTTCTTCAGTATCCCCTAATTCGTCTTTGTTTCAAAGTTATTCACCCTCTAAAGGCCACTTCAATGACGAAGGTGATTTCCTCCCGACGTAGATGACATCTTCTGCAAGGTGGTTCGTGATCCAAGGCCAAGAGAGGGCGGCGCCGCCATCACCATTGCTGCCACCATCTTCACATCTCAGGCTCCTCTTGTTTCTATTACTTTAGTTTTATTTTACTTCATTGTAATCTCGTCACATCTTTATTGTAAGCTTATCTTGCACTTCATGTACTCGTTTCTTTATGTTAATAAAAGAAGTGTTCATTTAATCTAGAGTTTGTTCATCTTCCCTCTCTTCCTCCTTCTTCTACCTCTTCTTCTCAATGTTATGCAATTATTTTCCATGGCATAGGCTCATAGTCATAGGTGTTTTTAATTAAGTGTTTGGTTCATTCATCTTTTCACTATTATCCTTAAACAAAATAAAATCACAAGTGTTTTCCAAAAGACTTCAAGGTTGTTAACTTTAAAAATCTCTTCTTCCCTGTGGATTCGACCCTTCTCGCAACCATATTACGTCTCTCTTTCATCTAGTGCGAGTTGGAATTTTTAAGATTGATACGCGTGTTTTAAACGACGAACTACCGCGTTATCAATTTTTGACGCCGTTGTCGGGGAGGAATGATGATTTTTGATTTAAGAACTTTATTTTCCTTGTGTTTATAGTGCACTAATAAAGCTCTCGTTTCTTTTTTTTCAAAAAAAAAATTCAAAAAAAATCAGAGGTACGTTTACCTTTCTTTCTTTCATCTTTTGATTTTGTCATTCATTTCAAAAAAAAAGAACGAGGGATTGCGCATCAAGTAAGTCTTCAAACTTATTCCTCTCATTTTGTGTCATTTCCTTAATGTTCTTGCATATTGTGGTTAGATAGGTTTACAAAAATAAAAATTATTCAGTTGAACTCGAAAGAAGTCTTCATTCCAATAGTAGAAATCACACTTTCATGTTTTAGGTCATACATCATTTAGGATAGTATTTATTTTCTTTATTCTTTAATTATTGTTAATTACATTGTTGAAGATTGCGGGAGGCAAGGTGAGTACTCTAACTTTTCCAATAGCATGCTCATGCACTTCCATGCTTGCATAGAACCCCTTGTTTGAACTTGCTTTGTTGCATATCATTTGAAAGTATCATAAGGGCAACACCCATAAGCAAGATAAGGTGGGGATTTCATCACCCTTCCTTAGCCCACAAACCATAATTCCCTTGCATCTTTGCATCACCTAGACCTTAAATAAAATCTAGTAGATGTTGGCCTAGGTTCACACTATGGTTCTTGTGTTATTTGAGTTTACCCTCTTGTGAAAATCGGTGCCTAACGCTAGACGGTCGGACGGCAAACGCTTTAAGCGGACTAGTGGTTTTTAATTAGGACCTTGCGAAAGTAAGGGGAGCCTCCCACTACCCCACCCCTTACCTGGCTGGTGAAAATATTGAGGGTGAACTCAAGTTACACTTTAGCCATTTTGTGAAACCCAATTTGTAGGTCTAAGTCACACATAGGTCATTAGGTAATTTGTGTGACAATTTGTTCGTGTTTGCATAAAAAAAATAAAAAAAATCAAAAAAAATTCCTCCTCTTCTATCTCTTCGTCCTAGATTGTGTCAAAACCAAAAAAAAATATACAAACAAACAAACAAAAATTATCATAAAAAAATCTCTCTCATCTCTCTCTTCGGCCTAGTTTATGCAAGGAAGAAGATCACAACATCCAAACATACTAGAACTCATTCAGAAAATAGAGAGAGTCTTGTATCCAAGATATGATCTCCAAGAAAATCCTATGGCCGAAAATCAAGGACCTCACCACCAAAATCTCATGGCCAGAAATCTCAATCCTCTGAAGCAAATGAAGGATTATTTCATTCCCAACCAATATCAACCTCCATCTTGCATTCACATTCCTCAAAATCAAGCCATCCATTATGAGATCAAGGCAAGCACAATTCAAATGCTCCCCTCATTTTATGGAAATACTAATGAGGACCCTTACAAGCACATTGGTGAATTTTTAGAAATTTGTTCCACGGTAAAAATCTAAAATTTCTCGGATGATGCCCTTAGATTGACCCTCTTTTCATTCTCTCTTAAGGATAAGGCTAAATATTGGTTAGGCACTATAGGGAAGCCAATGAGAACTTGGGCCGAGATGCAACAAGAATTTTTGAAGAAGTTCTACCCTATAGGCCGCACCAATACCATGAGAAGGGCAATCATGGGTTTTACCCGAATTCCAGGGGAACAAATGCATGAGTCATGTGAAAGACTCAAGGAATTGCTTAGGAAGTGTCCTCACTATGAGTTATCCAAATGGCAAATAGTCCAAGCTTTTTATGAGGGTCTATCCGATCAATTTAGACAAATGGTAGATGCATCATGTGGAGGGGCATTCATGAGAAAAAGTGAGGATGAGGCGTATGATTTGTTCGAAATGCTTAGTGAGAATTCTATCAATCATGCTTCTTTATCATCCTATGAGAGATCCATTAGGCCCTCCAAGCGGGCCGGATTATATGAGGTCAAGGCTCGGGGTGATTTTGAGCCAAGATTGGACATAAGCCTCATCACTCAAAAGTGGGATAAAGTAGAGAGTCTGACTTAAAAGTTAGACCAACTCTTGACTTTGAAAGATCCTTCTTGCCAACCATCATCCCATTCCTACTCAGGTCAATCTGTCACTCCACATGAGGCATGCACTCTATGTGCAAGTCCATCCCATCACATCACGGAGTGTCCAATCGCGGCTCAATTACCCCCTATCATCCAGGAGCAAGTCTATGCAGCCCAAGGATTCTATAAGCTCAATAATGACCCATTTTTAAACACATACAATCCGGGCTGGAGGAATCACCCGAACTTTTCCTAGAAATCCCAACAAGCTCCACCTCAAGCAACCAACCCCTCTATTCATCAAGCCCAAAAGTAACCCATGCAAAGTTAATTTCAAACCTGTTGTGTATGTGATTTTGATGATTACAAAATGACTTTGTTGCCTGGACTTGCTTGGCCTTGTGCTTGAATGGTTATTCATATTTTCATGGCTCTGTATTAATGAGAAAGTTTTTGTGGAAAACAATGCTTCATGAATGTTAGTTTTTGTCAACAAGAATGCCATTTGAATGAATGTGTTCTCATGCTTTCCTACATGCTTTGCATTTGGCATGATTGTTAACATTTGAGTATTGAAGCATTTTGATGTTGAAATTATGAAAGATACATGTAAGCTATTTGAATGTTTGAGCTCCCATGTCAATATATTTGATTGATTGATAGATTCATGCTTATCATTTCAAAATCTTGTCATTTGGTCAAATATATTTTTGTTGATTGATATGAGAAGCAAAATACATGTTTGAACAGGTTCATTGATGTATTTTTTTGTGAACATGTTCATAGAATTGATGCATGATGCAAGGATTTTGATTCTCATCTAATCTCATACTTTATCATGCTTTTCAGGAGGAAAATTCATGGTTGATACTCATGGGATCATGATAATATCTAACCACCTTGTGTGCTTGAATTGGAGGAGGTTGAGGTTGAGCTTTCATGTCTTTATATTTGGATGAGTGATAGATTCAAGTTCATCATAACAAAATCTTGTATTGGTGAAATGGCATAATGCTCATTTGAATGCTAGTGTGCTCATGTGATAGAAACAATCGTGTGTAGTCATGAGTTTTCATGCATAGTGTGTATAGGTTGCAATACCCTTGTTTGTGGTTCATGATTTCTTCATGATCCTTGAGGCTCATAATATGTTTGACTCTTTTATAGCACTCATGGTTGAATGCATGTCTTAAGAGTGGAACTCCTTGATCTTGATTTCCATGTAGATCTAATGATTTATCTTATTTTAGCAGGATGGACATTGATGGAAATCAGTTTGATATCACTTGGATGCATGGTAATATCCCTCTATTTTTTACTTGTGAAAAATGGCCTTTTAGTAGGCTAGAAAAGCCCTTAGCATGATTCATGAATATACCTTATGGTTCTTGAGGGTTGTTATGTATTTAATGCGTTCACACTCATCAAAGTGAAATTGGTTTCATGGTGCCCATATAATGAGTTTAAGTGGTTTGAATGACTTTGTTTCCACTTGAGGTTTTGGTGGTTTGAAAACTCCTTCATGCATTCACTTCATATGGTGTTGTA
This sequence comes from Amorphophallus konjac, assembly GCA_022559845.1. Taxonomy (NCBI): domain Eukaryota; kingdom Viridiplantae; phylum Streptophyta; class Magnoliopsida; order Alismatales; family Araceae; genus Amorphophallus; species Amorphophallus konjac. The sequence continues at coordinate 24,930,119 of CM040117.1, forward strand.
GTTTTCAAAGTGTTTCATGCATTGTCTAAATGACTTTTCCTTTGAGGTTGCAAAATGCTTAAGCCATTGAAATGACCATTTGTTGAATGAGGTCTAAAAATATGCCAACATCTTGTCTCAATGCATGGTTATTTGATTTATATGTTGAATGAGGAAGAATAATTTTTCATTGAGCTTGAATTGATGAAATCCGGGTTTAGGATGTGCTTTCATGCGAAAACCTTCATGATGTTGAATTACATGCACTCCATTTGAAACAATTTGTTTTTCATCATTAAAATTCATGAATGGATGTTAGAATTCATTGGGTTGCACGTTTAGATCATTGGGAATGGTTTAGAAATTTTTTTTAATGTTTCTAAGTGAATGGGTCGACCCCCCCCACTCAATGGGTCGACCCCTGGGCCAAAAAATGGCCAAATAGTGTTCTGTCTGCAAGTGGGTCGACTCACTTGCAGAGATGGATCGACCCATTCCCTGTTCTGGGCAAAAACCAGAACTCTGCTTGTAGATGGGACGACCCACTTGCTAGATGGGACGTCCCATTTGGTTTCGCAGCTCCGCGTGACTTTTCCGTGGGCCACCGTAGCCCATCCAAATGACCTCCGATTGGGGTGAAATTTTACACCAATGCCCCTAGGTTACTAATGAACATATTAGGGTGGTTTTGCAAGGGTTTTGTATGGGTATATGGGTCTTTTGGTGCCTTCTATATATACTTACATGTGACCTCCGAATTTGATAAGAAATAAACTCTAATGCTTGTTTGTGTTGTCTTGTAGGAGAAGAAAAAAAGGGGAAAAGGAAGAGGTGCTATTGCAAGGTGGTTCTCATCTCCATCTCTGAGGATTTCGAGCTCGTGATAGAAGAATAAAAGAAGCATCTCGAAGAGAGGAACGTGAGGACGCCAAAATCGTGGCCATCCGACAACGAGCCAAGAAGAGCCGGAGTATTCCTTGAAGGGGGAGTTTCATACATGCTATATCTTCTCTGATTTAATCCATAGAGTTTGTGTGGAGTCTATTGTATACATTCGTGGACACTTCATCTTTCTCTGAACGATTATTCTGTATGTGGGTTCGGAGAATGGGTTCTCTGAGTGGTTTGTGTTGACACTTGTGCGTCATGTGGTGCGGAGCATATCCGCATGTGTGTTGGGATTCTTTTCCCGGTGTGTGTGGGGAGAAATCCCCGTGTGTTGCTGCATTCGCAGCGTGTGGTTTGGGGTTTTTATCCCGTGTGTGTGGGGAGAAATCTCCGTGTTTGCTGCATTCGCAGCGTGTGGAAAAAGACTCACCGATTTGGTGAGGGGTGGACGTAGGGAGCCCGTCATGGTCCCGAACCACCTTAAAAATTCTGGTGTCTCATGGTTTGATTTGTGTGATTGTGTGCATCTCCGTTTAATCTATTTATGCAATCATGTGAGTACGGTGAGATTAAGTGAATTTAGTTTATCCTGCTTGTTTAGCTTAAATTCCTCAATCTTGTTAATCTTGCTAATTCCGCTGTGCGAGTAGGTTTAAGTTTTTAATTGGACATAATTTTTAGTAGAGGGTTCTATTCACCCCCCCCTCAAGAACCGTGTTCCTGCACTACGGGACCCAACAAAACCCAACCCAACACCTTCAATCCATTTGGTAGAGGTCCACAAGCTCAATTCCTTCCTATGGGCTATTCATATTTCCAATCTAATCAAGGCCAACCCACTTACCAACCTCCGCCTCAATCAAACTTTGAAGATAAATTCAATCAACTCCAACAAATCATCTTGAATCAACAACAATCCATTTCCAAGCTGGAAAGTCAAATAGGACAATTGGCGGAAGCTATAATGAGAAGAGAAGCGGGCCAACTTCCAAGTCAACCCGTGGCCAACCCAAGAAACCAACCCCCAGGCTTTCCTCCACAACCGGGCCTCTTACCTCAACCCATCCCACAAGCCCAACCTTGTAATGCCCCGGATTTTTTTGGATCATTTTAGTGGGTCTCGAAGTGTATTTTGTGCTTTACACGTGTTTTTCCATGATGTGTCTTCGGAACACTGTGCAGGGTTAACCGTGGCGTTCTCCGACTCCGGGACGTTACCACTGCGTTGTGCTCTTCCTGAGGATCGCGCAGGTAATTTTTCGTAATTTTTTGAATTTTTTGAATTTTTAGATTTTTCTATATATATTAACCCTTTTCTCTCTCCCCCTCTCATCTCTTTCTCATCTCTTTCTCTCCCCCTCTCCCCGGGCGGCCTACAGTGGCGGAGGAGGGCGAGGCGGCGATGGCGGGAGGCGAGGAACGGGGAACGGGTCGAGGATCGAGGGCCGGTGGCGCGTCGAAGCTCGGCCGTGGGTTCGTGGAGCGGCGAGGGTTTCGCAGCGTTTTCTTCGTGGATCGGCATCCACGGTGCGTCGTTTCTTCGGTGGAGGTAGAGAGATGGACCCCCAGCTCGTGTGCTTTCTTTTCCCGCGAGTTTTGTAGGCTACGGTGAGCCGAGCGGGTTTATTTGAGCGATTTTGGGAAAATCCATGTTTTAGGGCTTGTGGGCCGATCTACCGTTTCATTGTGTTTTTGGCCGATCCGAGGCCATAGATGCATGCTAGGGGCTATTTGGGGGCTTCCCCCTTGTTTTCCCCCTCTCCCGTGGAGGTATGGAGGCGTGGTTGGTGTTTTTGGTCGTTTCCCGCCGTTCCACCGCCGGGGCGGTGTGGCGGTTGTTCCAGTGACCGCCACAGCGTGTGACGCCCCAGGGTGGGTGCGTCACAGCCAACTGTTTTGCCAACTTGGTGGTCCGTGGGCCTGACGGTCCCACGATAGACCGCCAGGGCGTGTGACGCGCCTAGGTTGGACCATCAGAGTGACGATCCGACCATTGGCAGTCGACCGTTGTGGTTTTGACCGTTGGGGGTCAAGGCCTCTGACGCACCCAAGGTGGAGCGTCAGAGAGGACGCTTCCCCACCTTCTAACGCGCCTGGGTTGGAGCGTTAGAGTTTGTGACGCCCCGAGGGGTGTGCGTCATAGCCAGTTTTGTCCCGTATTCTGACGCACCAGCGTTGGTCCGTCAGAGACCGTGACGCCCCGGGCGGTGTGCTTCACGGTTGGTTTCTGCTCGTCTTCTGACGCACCAGGCTAGGCGCGTCAGAGACTGTGATGCACCAGGACTGGCGCGTTACAGTCGGTTTTGTACCGAGTGTCTGACGCTCCTGAGTTGGACCGTCAGGGTGTTGTGACGGCCTATCCTTGGACCGTTACAGCTGTGACGGCCCAAAGATAGACTGCCAGGCACTGTGTTATGCTGAAGGGGTTTGATGGGAATCGACGCCGAGCATTGACATTTTTATTTTACATTTGTGTCGTTTTAGTTTGCTTTTATATCCTTGGGAAAGTATATGTGCAATTGTAAGGCTTTATAAGCTAATGTGTCATTCCCTTGGATTCTTTGGGTTTTTGTGCAAATTATCAGTAGGTCCAGCAAGGGGGCCCTCACTCCTTCCCCATTGGTCCACCTAGGCCATGTGGGGCTGGTCAACCTTCCTAGGTGGCATCTAGAAGGTTTGACAAGTCAAATACCCACATGGGAGACAATTGGTTAAAATTGTCAAAGTTGGCCACCTACTATGTCTCCCATGGTCAAGGGGGCGCACCCCCCATTATAGAGCTTTAATTTTGTTTATTTTTTGGTAATTGGCCACATGTGGGATTAAAATATCCCAAACCCTAGGTCTGAGGGCATTTTGAGTCATTTGTCATTTCATATAAATAGCATGCATTTCATAATTTGAGTAGAATTAATGAAGTGAAAATCTGGAAATTGCTCCAAGAAGGGTGCGCCCCTCTCTTCTCTGCCTGCTGTTATTCCTCCTCGTCCAGCCCTCCAGGGAGTGAATCCCCTTCTCCTTAGCCCCTCTATATTCCCTTTCTACTGCCGCTGCCGCCGTTCGTGCCGCCGTCGCGCCGCCACCGCCGCTACATCGAAGTTCTATCAAAATCAGGACTGAACCTCTTCTCTGAAATTGTATCTCTGGTTATTATTGTCTGATTGAGCCTTAATTTTGAGGGTTTGTTCTGTCCATCTCCCCTAACCTCCAGTTAAAATTTCGTGTCATTTGGAGTTCATTTGATAATTTTTCCATATTTTTGTTTATCCTCTTAGTAATCTGCCATTTTACAGATCTACGGGATAGAGTCTCCTTGTTACAATTTTCCCACCCACTTAGAAAAATTTTAAAAATCCACAAAAATTTGCTAGTGTTCCTCACGTATACCCCCTTCCACCATAATTTTCGTTGAGTCAAAAAAAAATCATTTAGCCCTTGGTCAAAGGTCTGTTTCAGGCAGATCCATCTCTGCCCTGTGTGTCTGTCAGTCCGGATCAGAAAAAAAATACAGTTTTTAGTCATTTTTATTTTTAATCCGTTCTGTGGATGGAGCCACCAAAAATATATGTTGTAGATCTCTGAGTCCTCTATTCATCGGTACCTCTTGTGCATCAATCCGACATCAGATCTGGTCGTAGGAATTCTTTTCGTGAAGGTGTACAGAGCAGATCCGAATTCAGCCAGCATAACTCAGTCCGGGAGAAAATTTAGAAATAAATATCAAAGGTCAACTTCAGCGACCGGCTTCAGAGAGTCGATCAGGGGCATCCCACCATCGTCCCAGCCAAGCGGCGCCTCCCGAAGATCTCAGGAAGGCAGCGTTCCTTTGAAAACCGTTGCTTGCTGTCCAGTGAGTCAGTAACCGAGTTGGCGCATCACCGAGTTGGAATAGTGCCGTGTCGGACCAGCAGGCCGAGTTCGTGCCGTACACACCTCCAGATTGCTGCCCGTCAGCCCAGGGTCGGTCCTCCCGGGCCCCACTTGTAGCCCTTTACCTCCCTGCGTGGAGTGGGCTATAAAATTCCCAGTTGTAATTAACTTTTACTATTATTACCGGGAGTTACCGTAACTGGCCGGGAACGTCTTCCCCACGTCCGGAGCGTGGAGGTAAACTCGCTGCCCTCCTCGTAGGCATTGCTTTACTCGTATTACTTCGTATATGCCGCTACATGTGATAGGTTTCTAGCTTTTTATTCTATTATCACCGCTGCGAGAGAGCGAGATTGAGTGTACCGTCCCGTGACTCGATCCGAGTTAACGCGGAAAGGCCGATACCCAAGACTCACGGCCGGTTCCTCAACCGTGCCCGGTCTCACGTCTTCCCTCGCATAGGGATGATCGCGAGCTAGAGTCCCAGGTCGCGTGTCCGTCCCGCATCAATTTGGTATCAGAGCGCCAGTTGAGTCTAGGGCAGTATTTGGTCAAAAACAAAAAAAAGTGTCATTTATGTCTAGTCATCGTCTAAGTCGGTCTAAGGTTGCATCCGCAGACCATTGTTCGGTATATAAAAAGGTGTTGTCCGAACGTTAGGCTACGCCTATCGGGAAGGCCGCACACTTGCGCGAGTGATCTTCGGATCGATTAACTCCGCCACGTACCGAATCTTGGTTTTATCCAGGTGTGTAGTCGAGTCTCATTTCAACTTTGCATTTGCATCGCATTCTAAGTCGTGTCTAGGTGCTTGCATTAGTTGGCATAACATTTTACTTGTAAAATAAAAACAAAAAAGAGATGCCATTGCATAACCATTCCTAGGGATCTATTCCCATCTTTTGGCCACTATGGTCAACCCATGCCGACCCATCCAAGGCGACAAGTCCGTGTCCGAGTACATTCGGGACTATGATAAGTACCGATTGGAATATGGAGTTGGAGAGGAGAGCACCACGACTGCTTTTGAGTTTCGGAGAGGTTTGCGGCTATACTTTCAACTCCAATGTCTTATCCGCAATGCATCCTCTCTGGCGCAGTCCTATAAGGTCACCCTGGAGGTCGAGTCTTTTGAGTCTCGATTTAATGATGACGTATGGCAAGTCGATGCCGCCCTTCGGCAAGCATCTACCTCCCATCCGAGTCCCGATGCTGTCGGACCCCCTCCTTCATCACCCATGAGAGCTCCAATACCACCACCCTCTACTTCCGAACTTTATTCGGAACCATCTTATTTGGAGCCACCAAAGCCCGAGCCACCCGTGTTTTTAACGGGTACGCTATACATAGCCAAGCCGCTTCTTAGTTGGCTCAAGGATGGCTTGGTCCCACTTCCTTACCCATCCATGGATCCCACCCTACCATTAGTGCCCGTCAACTCCTTCCATACCACATTCCGGTCTAGTCACCATGTTGACACTTTGGATGACTTTATTGTGGGATTAGACGCACAAGGGAAGTTGACGCACTCATTGGCCCGAGGCTTCGACCAACCCACTAGTCTTAGCTTCACCCATCCGGCCTTAGGGTCCATTATCTCCGTGTGCACCATGGGATGTGTCACCACATAGATTCTCTTATTCCTCTTCATGTCGGCCGAGCCCGACTTCATACCATTTTGCCCGGGGGAGGAATCTTATTTTCCACACATGACCATCGTCCCACCGATCATAATGTATGACGGTGACTATAAATTTTAAACTTGGGACCATGTCATGTGGGAATCCATCTCATTGGGTCATACCTTCTTTGACCCTTTTGACCCCTTCACTAGTGAACCTCCCGAGCTATCATATCTCCTCCACTTCTTCCAAGGAGTTCACTATCCCACCCCTACCCCTCGGTCTAGTTGGCAAGCCGTACCTACGTCTAGGGGTAATGACGAGGGTAGTTTAGGATCTCCTAACCCTTCCCCACCCAAATCCCATAGATCGTCAATGCATGAGTGGTACATCTTAGGGTGTCTAGGAGTCCTCCATTCGGTCAACCATCGAGTACATCTAGTGTATGCATGGCACATATTCGGGTGTCCTGGTCCGCCGTCACACACGTACGGGTCGGACTAACATTAGGCTTGTTTAGGGTCTGTGTGCGTCTTTGTTTCATCCGGTTTGTTTGTCGAGTGCATTGTGTGTCTGTGCATACGTTGAGTCAAGTCGGTTTTGTGCGCTCGCGTTGTTAGTCCCTTTCGAGTACGAGACTTATCGTACTTTGAGATCGGCTCTACGCTACATATCAGATCTAGTCACATAAGGGACTTAGCGGTGATTCCTAATGAGTCTTCGAGCCGCCTCCCTTCATTTGAGAGTGACCCCACCCCGGAGTGTCCACCTCTAGCCTCATTGCCACGGCAACGTGTGCATATCGAATCTATACGGGATGAGAAGGTGTCGATTACTTGGAGTGAAGCGTACTCCGCGCTTCATGGTACGATGATGGATCCGCCGGAGCTACTCGAGCAACCACATCCCTTACTCGACGGGGTTGAGTTCTTCCCACCCGGAGAACTCCCACCTGGGGAGAGTTGATGGGAATCGACGCCGAGCATTGACATTTTTATTTTGCATTTGTGTCTTTTTAGTTTACTTTTATATCCTCGGGAAAGTATATGTGCGATTGTAAGGCTTTATAAGCCAATGTGTCATTCCCTTGGATTCTTTGGGTTTTTGTGCAAATTATCAGTAGGTCCAGTAAAGGGGCCCTCACTCCTTCCCCATTGGTCCACCTAGGCCATGTGGGGCTGGTCAACCTTCCTAGGTGGCATCTAGAAGGTTTGACAAGTCAAATACCCACATGGGAGACAATTGGTTAAAATTGTCAAAGTTGGCCACCTACCATGTCTCCCATGGTCAAGGGGGCGCACCCCCCATTATAGAGTTTTAATTTTGTTTATTTTTTGCTAATTGGCCACATGTGGGATTAAAATATCCCAAACCCTAGGTATGAGGGCATTTTAAGTCATTTGCCATTTCATATAAATAGCATGTATTTCATAATTTGAGTAGAATTAATGAAGTGAAAATCTGGAAATTGCTCCAAGAAGGGTGCGCCCCTCTCTTCTCCTCCTGCTGTTATTCCTCTTCCTCCAGCCCTCCAAGGAGTGAATCCCCTTCTCCTTAGCCCCTCTATATTCCCTTTCTACGGCCGCCGCCGCCGTTCGTGCCGCCGTCGCGCCGCCACCGCCGCTACATCAAAGTTCTATCCAAATCAGGATAGAACATCTTCTCCGAAATTGTATCTCTGGTTCTTATTGTCTGATTGAGCCCTAATTTTGAGGGTTTGTTCTGTCCATCTCCCCTAACATCCAGTTAAAATTTCGTGTCATTTGGAGTCCATTTGATAATTTTCCCCTATTTTTGTTTGTCCTCTCAGTAATCTTCTCTTTTACAGATCTACGGGACAGAGTCACCTTGTTGCAATTTCCCCACCCACTTAAAATTTTTTAAAAAATCCAAAACAATTCCCTAGTGTTCCTCACGTATACCCCCTTCCACCATAATTTTTGTTGAGTCAAAAATAATCATTTAGCTCTCGGTCAAAGGTCTGTTTCAGGCAGATCCATCTCTGCCCTGTGTGTCTATCAGTCCGGATCAGAAAAAAAAGGCAGTTTGCAGTCGTTTTTATTTTTAATTCGTTCTGTGGATGGAGCCACCAAAAATATATGTTGTAGATCTCTGAGTCCTCTATCCATCGGTACCTCTTGTGCATCAATATGACATCGGATCTGGTCGTAGGAATTCTTTTTGTGAAGGTATGCAAAGCAGGTCCGAATTCAGCCAGCACAACTCAGTCCGAGAGAAAATTCAGAAATAAATATCAAAGGCCAACTTCAGTGACCGCCCCTTCACAGAGTCGATCAGGGTCATCCTGCCATCGTCCCAGCAAAGCGGCGCCTCCCGAAGATCTCAGGAAGGCAGCGTTCCTTTGGAAACTGTTACTTGCTGTCTAGTGAGTCAGCAACCGAGTTGGCGTAGCACCGAGTTGGAATAGTGCCGAGTCGTACCAGCATGCCGAGTTCGTGCCGTACGCACCTCCAGATTGCTGCCCGTCAACCCAGGGTCGGTCCTCCCGGGCCCCACTTGTAGCCCTTTACCTCCCTGCGTCGAGTGGGTAATAAAATTCCCGGTTGTAATTAACTTTTACTGTTGTTACCGGGAGTTACCGTAACTGGCCGGGAACGTCTTCCCCACGCCCGGAGCGTGGAGGTAAACTCGCAGCCCTCCTCGTAGGCATTGCTTTACTCGTATTACTTCGTATATGCCGCTGCATGTGATAGGTTTATAGCTTGTTATTCTATTATCACCGTTGCGAGAGAGCGAGATTGAGTGTACCGTCCCGTGACTCGATCCGAGTTAACGCGGAAAGGCCGATACCCAAGACTCACGGCCGGTTTCTCAACCGTGCCCGATCCCACGTCTTCCCTCGCATAGGGACGATCGCGAGCTAGAGTCCCAGGTCGCGTGTCCGTCCCGCATCATGGTTCTTCGTGCTTGCCTCGATCGTTTCGCGTTGTGTAGGATCCTGGTCGACCCGGTTGGGACCCAGTGGTCGACTTGCGGTCTCTTGGATGTCCCAGACACCCCGAGGGTTTTGTGTCCATGTTTTGAGGGTGTTGGGAGGACCATGCTACCTCGTTTAGCATGCCCGTGGGTTTGAGGGTCCGGGTGACTCCTCGTGTTCCAGGCTTTTGTGTTACGCTTGACCGAGTCACCGTGCGTCGGTGCGAGTGCGGCGAGGGTTCCCCGCATGTCGTGAGTTTCTTTGGAAGATGATTCCCGAGGGGGCCATGTGTTTGGCTTTGGACTACGAGTCCAGTTATCGGCGTGGCGGCTTGTGCGTTGCCCTGGGAATCGTGCTTCTGTGCTTTCCACGTGGGCCATGTGTGTGGCCTGCGACTGCGAGTCCGGTTGCCCAACCTGGGGCTGGAGGGTTCCCGCTTTTCCCTGAGAGTGGGATTCGGTTTGGCGGCCTGTGAGTTGCCTTGGGAACCATGTTTCTGCGTTTCTACGTGACCGGGTGTGTGGCCCGTGGACTGTGAGTTTTGTTTCTTCTCCGACCGTGGTCACTGTGCGACGGTGCTGGTACGTGGGACGGTCCCCGTGCTTCGCCGGGTTCAGACGTGGTTTTCCGTTGACTTGAGAGTCTACTCCTTCAGTGACCCTCCACTAGGCGTAGCCTGCCTGCACGCGAGTGGACCCACCAGGGAGTGGTGGAGAGGCTACCCTGAGGATGGTTTTTAGACTGGTTTTCGTCGGGCCCCTCGTCGGTAGCTAGAGTCCAGCTCCAGGGGAAAACCAGTTAGAGGCCAGACCTAGGACGCATGGTCTATGTGTGCACACGTGGTTGGGGGCAGTTGGACCCACGTCGATGGCATGACCCCAGCTGTTCACTTGCTTTGTGGTTACTTGTACGGTGTCCGTGCCTCTGGTAGGCGCTACCACGTCAGACAGTTCACCTGCGGTGCGGTGTAAGTCGTCAGGGGACGCAACCGACTGTGCTTCTTGTGGGAGGTACTCCTATCGAGTCGGGAGTGATAGACTGTCAGTCGTGTGACTTCGACCTTCGGGTTTTGTCGCGTTGACAGTTGAGTTCTGGTTGTTTCGCCGTGACGTGTGAGTCAATTTTTCGTGCCGTGAGTCTGGTGCTAGTTGCTTTACTGAGGTTGCGTCTTATTGGTGCGGTGTCTGCGACCGAGTGGTCGGGGTTGCACCTTGGACAGCGTGTCCAGGTTGGCCGTGTCCTGGGAGACATGCCTCTAGGCGGGGTTGCCGTAGGTTTTCACTTCGATAAGTGGTGCTAGTATGGTCCGATTTCTCGACTATGAGATCGGGACTTCTCTTTCTGCTTGACCGGTACAGTAGGAGTAGTTGTAGTGCCGAGTTTTGACGGGCCACCGGCTTTACTGTTCCTGCTGTTACTGTTGCTCTTGTAGTTACAGCTTTTTGTGTCGCCGTTGTTCTCAGTTGGGGCTCCGCGGGATCCCTACTGGGCCAGTGACAGGAGGCTCACCCCTACTTTTCAGGTGCGGCGGTTCTTCCGCATGGTTCGAGGATGCTGTTCAGAGGTTCTCAGTTGCCAGCTCGCCGGGCTGAGTGTTCACTTGGCTTGTGGTACGTTTTTTTTGCTTTAGACTGTACTTTCTATTGGACTGGACTATATTGTAGTAGTTGTTTATTTATTTCTGTTAATCGTTGAATTGTCCTGCCTTATTCCCTATTCCTTTGTGCCTCCACACTCCTTTTAGCCATTCCGAGCCCTCCCGGCTCGTGGGGGCGGTTCGAGTCTCGAGTTATCGGGCCTTCACAATAATCAGATTCTCGGGTCGTTACAGATGGTATCAGAGCGGTGGTTGTGGACGTACATAGGAATTCGAGATATTGTAGTGATCAGAGTTCATAAGGTCCAGTACAGTCGGTAGCTGGCATAGGGTTTTGTGTTTATTGTCTGCTTTGTTTCTCGCTTGAGAGCTTGAGTGCGCTGTGATGGTGGTTGTTGTTCGCGGCTTTCGTGTCGGCATGGGGTTTGAGGATCGAGGTCGAGGGCTTTCTCCCTCATCGGTGGTGACCCCTGCTGTGCTGCGTTGGGCAGAGGTTGCTGGCAGGCGTGAGCTCGCGGTGCTGCGTTCGGAGTGTCTGCAGCGTGGTCAGGTGGCTGGTGTGGATTGCTTGTGGTTAAGTGGCCGTGAGTGTGCTCTGAGAGTGCTACTGTTGGTTTTGGCCACTCCCGCTTGAGGCCTATCCAGCCCCTGAGGTGTTAAGGTCGTGGTTTGAGGTGTCGGAGTGGGTGTTCTGATTTTTTTATATATAAAAAAAATTGAGAAGTGTGCTCGGGTGAGCGGAGGATCTTCTCGGTGAGCTGCTGTCTAGTCGAGCCTGGTGTTCTTGTCGTGATCTGTGGCGTCAGAAATGATGTGTCGATCCCGGTCATTCTTGCGGATTTCAAGGCAGGATTGGGTTGTGGTGTCCCCGTAAGTCTTGCTCCTGCGCTCTTGTGTGTGAATGGGTTGTGTTCGCCCTGGAGTTGGTTTGAGTTGTGAAGGTTCCGCAGTGTGTTTCGGGACTCGAGGATGAGCGTCGACGGTTGCCGGCTATGGCTCGTGTTGCGGCTCTTGGCGTGGCGTGTTGTAGTTCGAGGAATTGCAGTGGTGGTGCATCGAGAGATGCTGTGATTGTGGTCCGACGTGACACTCGCTGAGTGTGTCGGAGGTGCTGACCTGATGTGGTGATGGTTTTCTTGGTGTTGGAAGGTGTTGTTCCCAGCATGCGCGAGGTTTGAGGTCAGGTCGAGCGTGGAGATTCTTCCATTGGTCGGAGGTATGTTGGTTTCTCCTTTGGTTGGAGAGATTGTGTTTAGCTAAGGTTCGTCGTCTTGCATTGTGTGTTCGGATTGGTTGGCCTTCATGTGCCATGAAGTCCGTACGAGACGTGATCCGTGTTTTGGTAAGGTGGTTGCCTGTGAGAAGTTGTGCCCATTCTCTTGTCGTGTAAGGGTGTTGGCGCTTTTCCGAAAGGACGAGTGCCAGTTGGGCGGTGTTTTCGAGAATTTGTGGATGTGCGCGTGGATCAGAGTGCGCAGCGGAAGCCTGGTGGGCCTGTGATCCACTGGTTCAGGATCATAGTGTTGGTTGCTACGGGTGGATTTCCTGAGATTGCATTGAGCATTTGAGGATTGGTTCCTCAGTGTGAGACGTGATGTTGCCATGCCGTTGCTCGAGGTATTATGATTCTTGGCACTGGTAGGATGGAGTAGTCTGTTGACCATTGGATGGATCGGTAGCTATTTCTCGTGTCGAGGACTGTGTCTCCTCGGTGAGCGAGTTGGTGGCAGCGGTGCCATGATTGATTTTCGTGGTGTCTGAGGTGATGCCGGACTGTGTCCTTTGGTATATGCCTGCTCTGATGGCCGGAGTGTGCGACGCACGGAGCGAGGTGTTGGTTGTGATTGCAAGTATGGCTGTGTCCCTCAGGTCCGGAGCTTCTCGTGCGAATCGAGGTTTCTGTGCTGGGGCTCTGACAGTGTTGTCAGTTGATTAAGGTGTTCTTCCCCTGTGACTTGGTGCTAGTCCTGAATTTCGAGGATGAAATTTCTTTAAGGGGGGAGGGCTGTAATGCCCCAGATTTTTTTCGGATCATTTTAGTGGGTCTCGGAGTGTATTTTATGCTTTACACGTGTTTTTCCCTGATGTGCCTTCGGAACTCTGTGCAGGGCGAACCGTGGTGTTCTCCGACTCCGGAACGTTACCTATGCGTTGTGCTCTTCCCGAGTATTGCGGAGGTAATTTTTCATAATTTTTTGAATTTATGCAAATTTTGGATTTTTCTATATATATTAACCTTTTTCTCTCTCCCCCTCTCATTCTCTCATTCTCACTCTCTCTCATCTCTTTCCCTGCCCCTCTCCCCGGGAGGCCGACGGTGGCGGAGGTGGCGAGGCGGCCATGGCGGGAGGCGAGGAACGGGGAACGGGTCGAGGATCGAGGGCCGGTGGCGCGTGGAAGCTCGGCCGCGGGTTCGTGGAGCGGCGAGGGTTTCACAGCGTTTTCTTCGTGGATCGACATCCACGGCGCGTCGTTTCTTCGGTGGAGGTAGGGAGATGGACCCCCAGCTCGTGCGCTTTCTTTTCCCGCGAGTTTTGTAGGCTACGGTGAGTCGAGCGGGTTTATTTGAGCGATTTGGGAAAAATCCATGTTTTAGGGCTTGTGGGCCGATCTATCGTTTCATTGTGTTTTTGGCCGATCCGAGGCCATAGATGCATGCTAGGGGCTATTTGGGGGCTTCCCCCTTGTTTTCTCCCTCTCCCGTGGAGGTATGGGGGCATGATTGGTGTTTTTGGTCATTTCTCACCGTTCCGCCACCGGGGCGGTGTGGCGGTCGTTCCTGTGACTGCCACAGCGTGTGACGCCCCAAGGTGGGTGCGTCACAGCCAACTGTTTTGCCAACTGGGTGGTCCGTGGGCTTGACGGTCCCACGATAGACCGCCAGGGCGTGTGACGCACCTAGGTTGGACCGTCAGAGTGACGATCCGACCGTTGGCAGTCGACCGTTGTGGTTTTTACCGTTGGGGGTCAAGGCCTCTGACGCACCCAAGGTGGAGAGTCAGAGCCTTGTGACGCCCCTGTGAGGGAGCGTCAGAGAGGACGCTTCCCCACCTTCTAACGCACCTGGGTTGGAGCGTTAGAGTTTGTGACGCCCCGAGGGGTGTGCGTCACAGCCAGTTTTGTCCCGTCTTCTGACGCACCAGCGTTGGTCCGTTAGAGATCGTGACGCCCCGGGCGGTGTGCGTCACGGTTGGTTTCTGCTCGTCTTCTGACGCACCAGGCTAGGTGCGTCAGAGACTGTGACGCACCAGGATTGGCGTGTTACAGCCGGTTTTGCACCGAGTGTCTAACGCTCCTGAGTTGGACCGTCAGGGTGCTGTGACGGCCTATCCATGGACCGTTACAGCTGTGACAGCCCAAAGATAGACCGCCAGGCACTGTGTTATGCCGAAGTGGTTGTTCGTGCTTGCCGCGATCGTTTCCCATTGTGTAGGCTCCTGGTCGACCCGGTTGGGACCCAATGGTCGACTTGCGGTCTCTTGGATGTCCCAGACACCCCGAGGGTTTTGTGTCCGTGTTTTGAGGGTGTTTAGGGGACCGTGCTACCTCGTTTAGCGTGTCCGTGGGTTTGAGGGTCCGTGTGACTCCTCGTGTTCCGGGCTTTTGTGTTACGCTTGACCGAGTCACCGTGCGTCGGTGCGAGTGCGGCGAGGGTTCCCCGCATGTCGTGAGTTTATCTGAAAGATCATTCCCGCGTGGGCCATGTGTTTGGCTTTGGACTGCGAGTCCAGTTATCGGTGTGGCGGCTTGTGCGATGCCCTGGGAATCGTGCTTCTGTGCTTTCCGCGTGGGCCATGTGTGTGGCCTGGGACTGCGAGTCCAGTTGCCCAGCTTGGGGCTGGAGGGTTCCCGCTTTTCCTTGAGAGTGGGATTCGATTTGGCGGCCTGTGTGCTACCTTGGGAACCATGTTTCTACTTTTCTGCGTGGCCGGGTGTGTGGCCCGTGGACTGTGAGTTCCGTTTCTTCTCCGACCGTGGTCACCGTGCGACGGTGCTGGTACGTGGGACGGTCCCCGTGCTTCGCCGGGTTCGGACGTGGTTTTCTGTTGACTTGAGAGTCTACTCCTTCAGTGACCCTCCACTAGTCGTAGCCTGCATGCATGCGAGTGGACCCACCAGGGAGTGGTGGAGAGGCTACCCTGAGGATGGTTTTTAGACTGGTTTCCGTCAGGCGCCTCGTCTGTAGCTAGAGTCCGGCTCCAGGGAAAAACTAGTTAGAGGCCAGACCTAGGACGCATGGTCTGTGTGTGCACACGTGGTTGGGGGCAGTTGGACCCACGTCGATGGGCGTGACCCCAGCTAGTCACTTGCTTTGTGGTTACTTGTACGGTGTCCGTGCCTCTGGTAGGCGCTACCACGTCAGGCAGTTCACCTACGGTGCGGTGTAAGTCATCAGGGGACGCAACCGACTGTGCTTCTTGTGGGGTACTCCTGTCGAGTCGGGAGTGACAGACTGTCAGTCGTGTGACTTCGACCTTCGGGTTTTGTCGTGTTGACCATTGAGTTCCAGTTGTTTCGCCGTGACGTGTGAGTTGATTTTTCGTGCCGTGAGTCTGGTGCTAGTCACTTTACCGACGTTGCGTCTTATTGGTGTGGTGTCTGCGACCGGGTGGTCGGGGTTGCACCTTGGACAGCGTGTCCAGGTTGGCCGTGTCCTGGGAGACATGCCTCTACGGCGGGGTTGCCGTGGGTTTTTACTTCGGTAAGTGGTGCTAGTATGGTCCGGTTCCCGACTATGAGATCGGGACTTCTCTTTCTGCTTGACCGGTACAGTAGGAGTAGTTGTAGTGCCAAGTTTTGACTGGCCACCGGGTTTACTGTTCCTGCTGTTACTGTTGCACTTGTACTTACAACTTTCTGTGCCACCGTTGTTCTCAGTTGGGGTTCCGCGGGATCCCTACTGGGCCAGTGACAGGAGGCTCACCCCTACTTTTTAGGTGCGGCGGTTCTTCCTCGTGCTTCGAGGATGCTGTTTAGAGGTTCTCAGTTGCCAGCTCGCCGGGCCGAGTGTTCACTTGGCTTGTGGTACGTTTTTACTACTTTAGACTGTACTTTCTATTGGACTGGACTCTATTGTAGTAGTTGTTTATTTATTTCTGTTAATTGTAGAATTGTCCTGCCTTATTTCCTATTCCTTTGTGCCTCCACACTCCTTTTAGCCCTTCCGAGCCCTACCGGCTCGTGGGCGGCGGTTCGAGTCTCTGGTTATCGGGCCTTCCCAATAATCGGATTCTCGGGTCGTTACAAACCTAAAGGCCCACAATTTGAAAATGTCAAGGCTATTTCAACTTTGAGGAGTGGGAAGGTGTTAGATGACCCACACAATGATGGAAAGGAGTTGCAAGATTCCATAGAAAAGAATCAAGATAATGAGGATGCAAGCAAGGAGGATTTCACTCAAGATAAGTTGGGGGGAGATCCTAAAGGGAAAGGAAAGGCCCATGAAGATCCAAATTCCTATCAACCCAAGGTCCCCTTCCGTAATGCCCTAGAACCCAAGCCCACTAAGACTAGGTTGGCCCAAAATGAGGAATTCATAGAGCTCTTTTCACAAGTTCACATCAATATTTCACTCCTAGATGCCATAAAATATGTTCCGGCCTACGCCAAATTTCTCAAAGAGCTTTGCACTCCAAGAAGAGGGCCCAAGTCGACCCCTAAGAAAATTTTGCTCTCCGAGGATGTTAGTGCAGTCTTGATGAACAATCTCCCTAGAAAGTTGAAGGATCCTGGTGCTCCCCTCATCTCATGTGATATAGGTGGTGTAACCTTTGGCCGTGCCCTCCTCGACTTAGGAGTTAGTGTCAATGTAGCGACCCGGATTCCGGATACCAGATGTACCCGGTAGAACTACCGAATACACGTGATACCATTTGGAACCCGCGAGGCCTCCCAAGAGCGGGAAAGCTCCGAAGGGAAAAAGGCATGTGTAGAGTACATTAAAGCCATAGAGATATAACAGAAGTAATTAAATTTCATTAGATCGGTTTGCAAAAGTAGTAGAAATAAAATTACTTTTTAATTAACATTTCAATTTTAACAATTATACACCACCAGACTCAGTCCAAAGCTAAAGACAACAAGTCTAGCACAGTACAGTCGACAGAAAGGAAAGACATACCAAAAGGTCGGGGGAAGCCCGACGCAGGTACTAGTTGGCAGCAACGGCACGCTACGAGCACGCACTCCAGGAACCACGCGGAAGCAGAACGAACAACGTCACCCCACCTGAAAAGTAGGGGTGAGCCACGTGTCACTGGTTCAGTAGGGGTCACGCGGATCCCCACTGAAAAACATGCAGTAACACGGAACAACAACAACAAAACGGTAGGTGTAGTAAAGCAGGAAGACTACACTACAAAGCTGTAAAACTACGCTACAAGCAATAGTAAACAGACGGGAAGTAGGAGTAGGGAACAAGCAAGGAAGGGGAAGAACCCGCGCCAGACAAGCGGCGGCCGAACTAACCTCGGCACCCCAAACTACTCCAAGCAGCGACAGGAGGGCGACTCTGATCTAACAAAGTCAGAAGTTATCGATATGCCGACACAACACCAGGTCTAAGACGAAGACCTGCAAGAACAGACGACAGGTCTAGAAAAGACCCATACGGACGACCAACAGACTCGGCCACACATACACGACTAGAACGTCGTGCACACTGCCCCACGCACGACCAGAATATCATGCATGTGACAGGACACTGACCTCGGGTGCAGCCACGGAAAGGCCAACCAAGAAAGGTCACGACGCGCAAGAAATGCGAAGAGCAGTGGAGAGCCACGCGTGACACGCGGACGCACCTCCCCACCAGAGCAACGGCACGCTGCGTCCACAGGTGTCTTATGCTGCGCCACAGGTGTCTCGCCTACAATACCTCCGAAGCCACAGTAGAGTCACAGACACCCGCACAAAACCAAACAGCATCAAGTAACCAGTCAGGGTCACGCCCGTCGACGCATGTCCTCAGCCCCTGACCACGTGTGCACACACTGGCTCTAACCTAAGCCAGGTACTCCAGCTAGTTTTCTCCCTCGGTAGGATGCTACTGTTGGCTGGGAGCCCACGGAACTAGCTTACAAACCGTGTCTCGGGAACACCCCTCCGCCATCACCAGGCGAGTCGGCACTCAAAGGCCTAGGGAAAAAACAATCGGAGGCGTACAAAACACAAAACTCCGAGCACAAGTGCTAGAGTACTGACAGGCAGACACGCTGTCACACGTACTACGAAGCACCACTGGTAGTATGGCAACTGCCAACAGACTCAGGACTAGGCAACTAGACCTACCACGCACGATCCTGAGTCGAACGACTCAAAGGCAAGATCGTCATAGACAGCGGAACAAGCCGCCAATCGGTCTAATCCTAAGCCACGAGAAACGACACTCTGCAGGAAACGACTCACGGAGACCTGAGGGAACACAGGAGACCCTCAGCACACCTGGACACACGGACCGAGGTAAGGCATCACCTCGAGGCATCCAGGACCAGTGTCTTGGATTGGACAAAACTGCCAAGACACCCACACACAAGGTTGCCTGTCAACCCCTGGGTCACACCGGGTTGACCGGAACCGAACAAAGGCACCCAAACGTAGGATACAGAATCCTACCTCAAGCAAGAAGACTCCTGGCTACCTTACAACGTAGTCTTAACCCTCATAGGACGTCAGGAGACATCCATGGGAAGACGGGCAGACCACAAGGACAAGCCAAGACAAGCAGAAACCAAAACGACGGCAATCGGAGCAGAAGGACTGTAACGCACCACCCCTAGATCGTTACACGAACGTGACGGTCTAGCTCAGTCCGTTACACTCCAACCGTGACGGTCTAACGCAGACGCGTCACCGACACGTGACGGTCACAGGGGAGCCGTCACACACACCGCCCTAACTGACACCTAGAACACACCAGGCATGTAACGGCCTGCACCAAGCGCGTTACACCGCTCTGACGCGCCCAACCCGGGCCGTCAGGGCCAACAAACCTCAACTCAAAACGACACCTGAACCACGTAACGCACGAGACCAAGGGCGTTACACCGGCCTAACGCTCCAAGATAGACGCGTCAGGGGCAACATGCTCAAGTCAGAAAACAACCGGCCAACAGGCATGTAACGGTCCATCTCGGACGCGTTACAAACACCTAACGCGTGGGGGCGTGGCCGTTACAGCCAACGGCGCAGCCACCCAACTCAGCCAAAACAGCATGTAACGGTCCATCGCGGACGCGTTACACAGACCTAACACATAGGGGCATGGCCGTTAGAATCAATAGGCACAACCACCTAAACTCGGCCCAAAACAAAGTGTAACGGCCTGGGGCAGGCGCGTTACACACACCTAACGCACGAGAGCACAACCGTTAGGCGAACCGACTCAACCGGTCAAACATGGTCAAACAGAACGTAACGGCCTACACCAGGCGCGTTACACCCACCTGACGCACAGGGGCAGGCGCGTCAGGGGAACCGACTTAACCAAAGCACTAAACGACAAGATAGGCGTAACGCATCGCACCGGACGCATCAGAGGGCTGTGACCCGCCACGCCTGGGCCGTCACACCCTTAAAACCACCAAGAACTAAAAATCACCCAGACGCTGTGACGGTCTTTCGTGGGGCCGTCAGGGACTGTGACGGTCCCTGGAACGACCGCCACACCAGTCACTACGGGAAAACAGAGGGTTGGCCAAATCTGCCCGTTCCACGCCCCATTCACGCCGAAGCGCAGGGGAAACAACCCTCGACGATGGAAAACTACATTGGAAGGCTAAAAAGCCCACATGCACGGGTTAAAACGCTAGATCGGGGCAATTTTGGCGATTTTAACAAATCGACCCTAAAAGAGTCAACTAGGTTCCCGGGCTCCTACCGGCCTCGAATGACCACCAATCAACATGAAACTAGCATGAATGAGATCCTAACATCCCAACGGTCAGTTCAACATTAACCGAGCTACAAATGGTTGTCGTTCTCCGGCGAACCCTACAAAACCTGAAAATCACGGTTCAGGATAAACAAGCCCAAACTCGGCCGTTTCTGCGCCAAACGATGTGCAAGGGCAGGGAAAACGAAGAGGAAGAAGTGAGGAACCATCACCCTACCTCCACCGAAGAAACCGTGCCCCGAAGGGACTAAACCGCGCCGAAAACCACGCCGCGAGCTCAAACTTCGACTTTGAATCCACCGTTCAGGATCGCGCCAAAAACCACACCATCTTCGCTCCGACGCGCACCCAGCCAGCTCCACAGCATCCCCAACACGTGCCTCTAGGTACCCCGTCTGCAGCCGGAGCCGAGGAGGCTCAAGAGGAGAGAAAACGGGAGAGAGAGACGACGGCGGCGAATGAGAAGAAGGAGAGAGGAAAAGGAAAGAAAAAGGAAAAGAAATTAGGAATTTTTCTAATTTCTGAAAAATTCGATTTCTGGCCCTATCTCCGAAAAATACGCAAAAATAGTCGAAACGACCGGCTCGAAGAGTACATCGTCGATGTAGCATCCACGAGTCGAGGAACTGACAAGTAAACTCACCGTAGGGTTCCGTAACTAGTACGAGAGAAAAACCCACACGGCTCGTAAAACTCAACTCGGAAGCCACAAAGGCGAACCGAAACTCACCGAAACAAATCCAAAAGATCCAATGAAGATTCAACAAGACCTACCAAGGATCCAGGGCATTACATCCTCCCCTACTTTAAGAAATTTCACCCTCGAAATTAAGGACTCACAAAGGAGAAGCAGGGAAGAACAACCCAACAACACCACCACGGAAACAACACCAATCTCGAGAAGCACAGCTCAGAGGAACATTGTCAGACCACAGTCACGAGCACATGCTCTGGATCGAGCACGGCACAAGTGGACACAAGTCCGACACCTCCGAAACAAGGCATGTCGCTTACGTCTCACAGGGGAAAGAGACACGATTGCCACAACCACAAACAACCGACTGAGAAACACCACGGCAACACGGCAAGCGGCAGCTTACACGAGGAGACACAATCCTGTCAGCTGACAGCTTGACCACATCATCGGCTCTAGTGCCAAAGGCAACAGGGAACACCTGGCACACAGGATGCCAATGACAACACCATTGGACCACAAGCACAATCGAGTCCGTCCTCACTCAGATATTACATCTGATCGAGTCGCGAGCTAACTCTAAGGAAAAGAGTAAAGCCAAGCTAACCGACAAGACCTGGTCCAAAACAGAGACACAAAATCATAGAGAAACAGCGCCAAAACAACAACCACGATATCAGGGAACGCATCTCAAGGACTACCAACATGCCTCGAGAGCACAACACCCAAGAAGAGAAAATGCAGAGTAGAGGGTACTCAATCAGCAGGAATGCCGACAAATTCCCCAACACTCGCAAATGCCAATGCCAATACCAGACAAACACCAGCAACTGCACGGCAACAACAACGTCAAGGCACAAGAAGCCAAGACGAAGTCACATCGAGAAGAAGCAAATCTCTCGACCAGTGAGTAGCCAACTCACACGCTTCAGCTACATACTCAACAACGCACGCAGGCATCAGAAGAGACCTCGGTATCCGTATCTCAGTACACACCAGACGCCTTCGCAACCAATGAAGATCGCAAACAACACGCCACGAGTACCGATCTCGCGAACAACCGATCACAAGGAGCCTAAGTGCAACAGGAGAAGAGCACCAGCTTCAGCACAAAGCACAAGGAAAAGCGTTAATCTCAGCTTACCTTCACGTCCTGAAAAATGGTAAATGAGCCTTCACGATACATCGGCCGCTGGACACGGCACGACAACACGGTGCATAGCAGCTCTTAACACCATAACGGAGTCCAAAGCCAAGCAACCGTATAGCAAAGAGCAGATCAGGCTCAAAATAAAACTGTCCACACTTAAGCAGACATAGGACAAAAGCATCGCCAAGACAGCAATTCCAAGGCAAACCTCGAAAAGATTCCACCAGAAGGGACGAGAAGCAAGAAGTTCAATCACAAAAGCTCACCAAGAATGGAAAATCCTAGCTTGCCTGAGCAACTTCTCCAACACTGAATCTAATCGAACACTTCAACAGAAGCAAGACACATCAGGAGCTGAACAGACTCAAGCTGGGATGACCAAGACAACGTGAGAACGTGTACGGTCATCAAACCAAGGCTAAAGGTCAACAACAACCTGAACAACACACGGAGAAAACCTCGAACAACGTACTACATATTCAAGCCTTCCGGCGAACACTGCCAAGTACAACATGATCAAAACAAACACAACGACAAAAAGGAAACACCTCGTCACAATCCTGACGAGAGCAGAACCATCTCGTACAGTGCTAGAGCAGCACGCACAAGACAACACACCGAAAACAACGCGACAAAGAATCGCAAACCCAAGCCAGCTGAAGACTGTACTGGACTTTTACGACTCTGGATACTGTATATCTCGGATTCCCATGTACTTCACACAATAATGCTCCGATAGCTCAGAAAAGAACTTCGAACATCTCAGAACACTCCTCTGATACCAAACTGTAGCGACCCGGATTCCGGATACCAGATGTACCCGATAGAACTACTGAATACACGTGATACCATTTGGAACCCGCGAGGCCTCCCAAGAGCGGGAAAGCTCCGAAGGGAAAAAGGCATGTGTAGAGTACATTAAAGCCACAGAGATATAACAGAAGCAATTAAATTTCATTAGATCAGTTTGCTAAAGTAGCAGAAATAAAATTACTTTTTAATTAACAGTTCAATTTTAACAATTATACACCACCAGAGTCAGTCCAAAGCTAAAGACAACAAGTCTAGCACAGTAAAGTCGACAGAAAGGAAAGACGTACCAAAAGTTCGGGAGAAGCCCGACGCAGGTACCAGCTGGCAGCAACGGCACGCTACGAGCACGCACTCCAGGAACCACGCGGAAGCAGAACGAACAACGTCACCCCACCTGAAAAGCAGGGGTGAGCCACGTGTCACTGGCTCAGTAGGGGTCACGCGGATCCCCACTGAAAAACACGCAGTAACACGGAACAACAACAACAAAACAACAGGTGTAGTAAAGCAGGAAAACTACACTACAAAGCTGTAAAACTACGCTACAAGCAATAGTAAACAGACGGGAAGTAGGAGTAGGGAACAAGCAAGGAAGGGGAAGAACCCGCGCCAGACAAGCGGCGGCCGAACTAACCTCGGCACCCCAAACTACTCCAAGCAGCGACAGGAGGGCGACTCTGATCTAACAAAGTCAGAACTTACCGATCTGCCGACACAACACTGTAGACACGCCAAAATTGACGCTTTGTTGATTAAAACTCATGTCACTATATTAACGCCCCAAAGTGAACTGCAATATTTCCATAATATTAAGTTTTTCTATTTCTGTGGATTTTCCATTGCATTTTGGGCATTTTTGTGATTCACGACCTGAAGTAGGGCGCTTTTTAACTAACGACCTTATCAAGGGCGTTTTCAAAGAAAGGACGACCATAGGTCAGGGCGTCAATTCCTGGAATTATCTCTTTTCCAAAATAAAACGAAATAAAATGAATTTTGTGAGTAACGTCCTTCCTCAGGGCGTATTTCTAAGAAACGTCTTGCTTGCAGGCGTCTTTAAACATTTTTCAAATGAAGAAGGGTTTTATTGCCAAAATTAAATCCAGGAACAAACGCCCTGGATTGGGTCGTGTTTTATGAAACGCCTTATGTGTAGGTCGTCACTTCTAGAATTGACGCCCTGTTGAAGGGCGTGTTTCACCTTCAGAGCCCTGCCTTGTTCTGTCTTTCCTTCGCAGAGTCCTGCCTCGTTTGGTGTTATTGCTCGATTGGGCTCTTGCTCCTGATAACCATTGCCATGGTTATCTCCTGCCCATGTTTATCATCCGATCAAAACTTATTTAAGGGACTCATGGTCGATCCTTTGAGAGGTTACCGGCCCAAACCTGCCCACACCCAGATTACGGAGTTTACTCTTACGAGTTTGCAGAGTTCTTCTTCCTATTTGCTTTCTGCTTCCTCGTCTTCCTCCTGTCAACAGCCATTCTTCTCTTGGTTGCCCCTCTACTGTCATCAAGGGACAGCAGGGTGCTCTTTGAGGATTGATTCGTTGTTTTCTTTTTTGTGTGCATTATTTTATCACATCTCCATCCTGTTCATCATCATCATCATATCGTTGACGTCGATATTCTGTCTGCATCTTGCATACTTTTCATATATCCCCTTCCCCTAGTTCTCTTTAGGGGTTTAAAAAAAACAAAAAAAAGAAGGTGCGCATGTGTTGCTCTTTTCATCCTTATACGTTTTATTTGGGCTGATACTATTGCACTTTGGCTGATTCTTCTTTGCTTTATTTTTGTTGTCTTTCTTGCAAGGTAATCAAAAAAAGAAAACCCTTCTCATCGGCCGGCCGATTGAAGAAGGAGGAAGGAACTTCACATCATCCCGCGTTCTCATCTTCACCAGGTATTCGCGATCCCTTTTTATTGTTATTGAGGTAACCCCTCTGGCAATCACACCTCCGTTTTTGCACCGCGTGCAAGTCTTTCCCCCCTCATTTAATCTTTATTTTTATCATGATTCTTGCTCCACGTGAGTGATAATACATTTTCACACATATATATTACTTCTTTTGTGTGGGGATTTATGCCCATCCACAAACACCAGGTCTAAGATGAAGACCTGTAAGAATAGACGACAGGTCTAGAAAAGACCCACACGGATGACCAACAGACTCAGCCACACATACACGACTAGAACGTCGTGCACACTGCCCCACGCACGACCAGAACATCATGCATGTGACAGGACACTGACCTCGGGTGCAGCCACGGAAAGGCCAACCCAGAAAGGTCACGACGCGCAAGAAACGCGAAGAGCAGTGGAGAGCCACGCGCCACACGCGGACGCACCTCCCCACCAGAGCAACGGCCAGCTGCGTCCACAGATGTCTTATGCTGCGCCACAGGTGTCTCACCTACAATACCGTCGAAGCCACGGTAGAGTCGCAGACACCCGCACAAAACCAAACAGCATCAAGTAACCAGCCAGGGTCACACCCGTCGACGCATGTCCTCAGCCCCTGACCACGTGTGCACACACTGGCTCTAGCCTAAGCCAGGTATTCCAGCTAGTTTTCTCCCTCGGTAGGACGCTACCGTTGGTTGGGAGCCCACGGAACTAGCTTACAAACCGTGTCTCGGGAACACCCCTCCGCCATCACTAGGCAAGTCGGCACTTAAAGGCCTAGGGCAAAAACAATCGGAGGCGTACAAAACATAAAACTTCGAGCACAAGTGCTAGAGTACTGACAAGCAGACACGCTGTCACACGTACTACGAAGCACCACCGGCAGTACGGCAATTGCCAACAGACTTAGGACTAGGCAACTAGACCTACCACGCAACGATCCTGAGTCAAACGACTCAAAGGCAAGATCGTCACAGACAGCGGAACAAGCCGCCAATCGGTCTAATCCTAAGCCACGAGAAACGACACTCCGCAGGAAACGACTCACGGAGACCTGAGGGAACACAGGAGACCCTTAGCACACCTGGACACACGGACCGAGGTACGGCAACACCTCGAGGCATCCAGAACCAGTGTCTCGGATTGGACAGAACCGCCAAGACACCCACACACAAGGTCGCCTGTCAACCCCTGGGTCACACCGAGTTGACCGGAACCGAACAAAGGCACCTAAACGTAGGATATAGAATCCTACCTCAAGCAAGAAGACTCCTAGCTACCTTACAACGTAGTCTTAACCCTCATAGGACGTCAGGAGACATCCACGGGAAGACGGGCAGACCACAAGGATAAGCCAAGACAAGCAGAAACCAAAACGACGGCAATCGGAGCAGAAGAACTGTAACACACCACCCCTAGACCGTTACATGAACGTGACGGTCTAGCTCAGGCCGTTACACTCCAACCCTGACGGTCTAACGTAGATGCGTCACCAACACGTGACGGTCACAGGGGAGCCGTCACACACACCGCCCTAACCGACACCTAGAACACACCAGGCATGTAACGGCCTGCACCAGGCGCATTACACCGCTCTGACGTGCCGAACCCGGGCCGTCAGGGCCAACAAACCTCAACTCAAAACGACACCTAAACCACGTAACGCACAAGACCAAGGGTGTTACACTGGCTTAACGCTCCAAGACAGACGCGTCAGGGGCAACAGGCTCAAGTCAGAAAACAACTGGCCAACAGGCATGTAACGGTCCATCTCGGACGCGTTACAAACACCTAACGCGTGGGGGCGTGGCCGTTAGAGCCAATGGCGCAGCCACCCAACTCATCCAAAACAGCATGTAACGGTCCATCGCGGACGCGTTACACAGGCCTAACGCACAGGGGCATGCCCGTTAGAATCAACAGGCACAGCCACCTAAACTCGGCCTAAAACAAAGTGTAACGGCCTGGGGCAGGCGCGTTACACACACCTAACGCACGAGAGCACAACTGTTAGGCGAACCGACTCAACCGGTCAAACACGGTCAAACAGAACGTAACGGCCTACACCAGGCGCGTTACACCCACCTGACACACAGGGGCAGGAGCGTCAGGGGAACCGACTTAACCAAAGCACTAAATGACAAGATAGGCGTAAAGCGTCGCACCGGACGCGTCACAGGGCTGTGACGCGCCACGCCTGGGCCGTCACACCCTCAAAACCACCAAGAACTAAAAATCGCCCAGACGCTGTGACGGTCTGTCGTGGGGCTGTCAGGGACTGTGACGGTCCTCGGAACGACCGCCACACCAGTCACGGCGGGAAAATAGAGGGTTGGCCAAATCGGCTCATTCCACGCCCCATTCACGCCAAAGCGCAGGGGAAACAACCCTCGACGATGGAAAACTACATTGGAAGGCTAAAAAGCCCACATGCACAGGTTAAAATGCTAGATCAGGGCGATTTTAACAAATCGACCCTAAAAGAGTCAACGAGGTTCCCTGGCTCCTACCGGCCTCGAATGACCACCAATCAACACAAAACTAGCATGAATGGGATCCTAACATCCCAACGGTCAGTTCAACACTAACCGAGCTACAAATGGTTGCCGTTCTCCGGCGAACCCTACAAACCCCGAAAATCACGGTTTGGGTTAAACAAGCCCAAACTCGGCCGTTTTCACGCCAAACGATGTGCAAGGGCAGGGAAAATGGAGAGGAAGAAGTGAGGAACCATCACCCTACCTCCACCGAAGAAACCGTGCCCTGAAGGGACTAAACCGCGCCGAAAACCACGCCGCGAGCTCAAATGTCGGCTTTGAATCCACCGTTCGGGATCGCGCCAAAAACCACACCATCTTCGCTCCGTCGCGCACCCAGCCAGCTCCACAGCATCCCCAACACGTGCCTCTAGGTACCCCGTCTGCAGCCGGAGCCGAGGAGGCTCGAGAGGAGAGAAAACGGGAGAGAGAGACGACGGCGGCGAATGAGAAGAAGGAGAGAGGAAAAGGAAAGAAAAAGGAAAAGAAATTAGGAATTTTCCTAATTTTTGAAAAATCCGATGTCTGGCCCTATCTCCAAAAAATACGCAAAAATAGTCGAAACGACCGGCTCGAAGAGTACATCGTCGCTGTAGCATCCACGAGTCGTGGAACTGACAAGTAAACTCACCGTATGGTTTCGTAACTAGTACGAGAGAAAAATCCACACGGCTCGTAAAACTCAACTCGGAAGCCATAAAAGCGAACCGAAACTCACCGAAACAAATCCAAAAGATCCAATGAAGATCCAGCAAGACCTACCAAGGATCCAGGGCATTACAGTCAACCTTTTACCCACCTCTGTTTATGAGTAATTTGACATAGGGGAACTCAAGGCAACCCCCGTCATTCTCCAACTGGCCGATCGCTCAGTCAAGACCCCTCGAGGTTTGATAGAGGATGTGATTGTGAAAGTCCATGATTGCTACTTCCCCGTTGATTTTCTCATTCTTGACATGGCCTCCTCCTCGGAGCTAAGTCACACCCTAATCATCCTAGGTCGCCCATTCCTTGCTACTGCCAAAGCCAACATCAATTGTGCTACGGGGACGATGGACATCTCATTTGGAGGTCAAAAAGTTTCTCTCAATGTGTTCAAAGTCTCCTAATATTTGGACCTAGATGAAGAATGCCACTTCATAGACATCTACGATGAACTTCTTGAGAATGATCTGGGCTTGGGTCAAATAAGGGAGGTCAATGCTCTTCAAGATTCCCCTCATCATAGTACCATTTGCATAAGGTTGAACCTCTTCCGGCTTTACAAGATGAATCGGCCCTTCCATCACTTGAAAGTCCTCCTAAACTTGAACTTAAGCCCCTTCCGGACTCCCTCAAATATGCATTCCTAGGCCCCGATCAAACCCTTCCTGTTATCTTAACTTCCAATCTTACCCTACCCAAGAAACACTTCTCCTAGAAGTCCTTAGGACTCATAAGGGTGCCATAGGTTGGATAGTGGCTGATCTTAAGGGGATAAGTCCGTCCATTTGCATGCATCACATTTACATAGAGGACAATGCCAAACCTAGTCGGGAAATGCAAAGGAGGTTGAAACCGAACATGAAGGAGGTGGTGAAGAAGGAGGTTGTCAAATGGCTCGATGTGAGAATTATTTATCCTATATCAGATAGCCAATGGGTGAGTCCCACTCAAGTGGTTCCTAAGAAATCGGGACTCACCGTGGTTCAAAATGAACAAGGAGAAGATGTGCCCATTAAGCCCACCACGGGATGGAGAGTGTGCATCGATTATAGGAAACTCAATGCCATGACTAAAAAGGACCATTTTCCACTCCCCTTTATTGACCAAATTCTGGAGAAATTGGCAGGCCAAATATATTTTTGTTTCCTAGATGGATATTCTGGGTACAATCAAGTGGCCATTTATCCGGAAGACCAAGAGAAGACCACATTCACTTGCCCATATGGAACATTTGTCTTTCGGAGAATACCATTCGGTCTTTGCAACGCACCGGCCACTTTTCAAAGGTGCATGATGGCCATTTTCTCGATATGGTAGGAGAATTCTTGGAGATCTTTATGGATGATTTTTCTGTGTTTGGGGAGTCATTTGAAAATTGCTTGGAAAATCTGAAGAAAGTGCTTGCAAGATGTATTGAAACCAACCTTGTTCTTAGTTGGGAAAAGAGCCACTTCATGGTTCAAGAGGGCATAGTCTTGGGCCACATTGTGTCTGAACGCGGTATAGAGGTAGATAAGGCCAAAATTGACCTCATTTCTAATCTCCCTCCTCCAACCTCGGTGAAGCAAATCCGTTTATTCCATGGCCATGCCAGCTTCTACCGCCAGTTCATCAACAACTTTTCTAAGATTGCCCGCCCGTTAACTCTTCTCTTGGCCAAAGATGCCACATTCCATCTAGATGATGCTTGCTTAGAGGCTTTCAATACCCTTAAAGAGACTTTGACCAAGGCACCCATTCTCCAATCTCCCAATTGGTCTTTGCCTTTTGAAATCATGTGTGATGCCTCCGACTATGCTACCGGGGCAATTCTAGGCCAAAGAATTGACAAGTGTCCGGTGGTGATATATTATGCGAGTCGCACCCTCGCCGATGCTCAGCTTAACTACACCACCACTAAAAAGGAGCTGTTAGCTATTGTCTTTGCCCTTGAAAATTTTCGATCATATCTCTTAGGGGCAAAAGTCATTGTGTACTCTGATCACTCAACTCTCAAATATTTGTTCAAGGATGCCAAGCCTAGACTCATTAGGTGGATCCTCTTACTCCAGGAGTTTGATCTTGAAATTCGAGACAAAAAGGGTTCTGAAAATAAAGTTGCCGATCATCTTTCTAGGATTCTCACCACTGATAGTGTTCCTTTGCAAGATTTATTTCCTGATGAACATCTCTTGGCCATTGCTCATAGTCAACTCCCATGGTTCGCAGACATTGTCAACTACTTAGTTGTGGGACAGATTCCTAACGGGTGGTCTAAATATGAAAAAGAACATTTCTGTGCCAAAATCAAACACTATTTCTGGGAAGATCCTGAATTGTTCCACGTAAGTCCGGATCAAATAATTAGGAGGTGTGTCCCCGAGGAAGAACAACAAAACGTCTTGAATTTTTGTCACACTCTAGCTTGTGGGGGACACTTCGCGAGAAAGAAAATAGTCGCCAAAGTGTTGCAAAGTGGATTCTTCTGGCCCACTCTCTTCAAAGACGCCTATGAATTTAGCAAGACTTGTCTTAGGTGTCAAGCCATTGGAAACATGAGCAAACAAGATATGATGCCACTCAACCCCATTCTAGTGGTTGAAATCTTTGATGTTTGAGGAATTGATTTTATGGGGCCCTTTCCACCATCATTCGGACACGAGTACATTCTTGTGGCAGTCGACTATGTGTCTAAGTGGATTGAAGCCATTGCCACCCGGACTAATGATCACAAAGTTGTCATGAAGTTTGTCCGAAATAATATATTTTCAAGGTTTGGGTGTCCGAGGGCGATCATTAGTGATGGAGGTTCTCATTTCACTCATGCCCAATTCCGAGCTCTTCTCTGGAAATATGGGATCACTCATAAGATTGCCACCCTCTACCACCCCCAAACAAGTGGCCAAGTGGAGACATCCAATAGGGAGATCAAAAATATCCTGCAGAAATTTGTTAGGCCCGATAGGAAAGATTGGTCTGAAAGATTGGATGACGCTCTTCGGGCCTATCGGACAGCATACAAAACTCCCATTAGAATGTCTCCATATATGTTAATCTTTGGAAAAGCTTGTCACCTACCTGTTGAGCTTGAGCATAGGGCCTATTGGGCTATTAAGCAGTTCAATTTTGACTTGGCCCAAGCCGGATCTCATAGGGCCCTACAACTAAATGAGGTGGAGGAGTTGAGGAATGAAGCCTATAAAAATGCCAAGATCTACAAAGCCAAGACCAAAGCTTTTCATGATAAACACATTGTGAGAAAATCATTTCAACCTGATCAAAAAGTTTGGCTCTTTAATTCAAGGTTGCGCTTATTCTCCGGAAAATTGAAGTCTAGATGGGATGGACCATTTGTTGTGCTCAAAGCCTTTGATCATGGTGCTGTCAAAATCTTAGATCCTAAAAATGGTCAAATTTTCACTGTCAATGGTCAGCGTCTCAAACCCTACTTGGAGAACACATAAACTTCATCAAAGGAATCAATCCCACTTAGTGACCCATGATAAATACAAGAAGGTCATCTGGCTGAAGACGTTAAACTTAGGGCTTATTGGGAGGCAACCCAACCAGTTCCCTTCAATAATCTAGTGAGTCATTTTCATTTATATTTGTAGGAGCTGGAAGAAGTCGTTCGCAAAGTTGCCTGCCAAAATAACCCCGTCTGCGCACCCCAGGTTGTACCTTTCCTTCCCAAACATTCATGTATGCATTGTCTTGTTCATATATTCTTCATGCCATCAGAGACGATATCATTTAAGTTGGGGGGTAAGGGTAATCATTATAAAAATCTCATGCAACCTGTTGTCTTGTACAAATCTCATGCTAATTGTTGTCTCATGTTGTTATCAAAAAAAAAAAGAGCCCCAACTGAGTTTTCATGATTCATGCTTTCATAAAAGAGACTATGGAAAAAAAAACTATGGAAATGGATGGTGGAATGATTTTTTTATCTAGTTATGGAAATTAGTTTAGAATCTCCTAAGGTCTCTTAGCATAAAAAAAAATCACTTGCACACTAATGAAACAAGAAAGACAAGCCTTCTGTCATTTGGTATGGTGCCTGATACTCTGTCCTCCCTAGTGAAGAGTTAGATTAAAAAAATCATGGGAAATGCCCCTAATCTTAGTAACCGTGCATGCTTCTCCTATGGCAAGAGTCGAGGATCGTGTCAAACGGTGAAGGGTTGTGCAACACCATGTGTTGAGAAAAAAATCATGAAAAATGCCCCTGATCTTAGTAACCGGGCCTACTTCTCCTAAGGCAAGAGTTGAGGTTTGCGTCAAACGGTGAAGGGTTGTGCAGCACCATGTGTTAATCAAAAAATAAATGAAGGCTGCTATGATCAAAGCTCTGATCTGGGAGGTAGAGTGGAAAGACACCTAGCTAAGATGGCAATCTGGAGGATGCAATTGTCTAAACTGTGGATTTAGATTTCACAAGCACAAATGCTATGAGATTTTGGGAGTGTTCTATGAGAGCATCATGTTCTAATCCTATGGCTAGAACACTTTAAAAATTCTAAATTCATAATCCGTAGTTGATTCTGTGAACGGGGATCTTGATTGGAGGCATGAAATCTTTCAAACTCTTGTTAGTCCTAAATTTTAATTTATTTGCATTGCTAAGGGACTAGTAATGAGTAAGTTGGGGGGTGTGATAAGTGTCCATTTTCGATGGTAATTCATCGTATGGACACCATTTTATGTGCATATAATTAGGCAATTATGTATATTTTATAGTTAACCTCAACTCCGCATTTAAATTGGAGCTTTCAAGTAAATTGATTAATTTGATGATATTATTTAATAAATTGAAGTTGATGGCCATAATCATTAATTCTCCATTGCATAACCATGAGCATTTGAGATTTATATGCACATTATGATAATTTTTATGGACTAAATTATAATTATATGTGTGCAGGACACCGAAGGTAATTGCAAAAGAAGCCAGGGGTAAAACTGTCATCACCACTTTGACAAGTCAAAAGCACATATTTAGGTTGGAGGGAAAAGAAATTTCAAAAGTTTAAAATTGTGAAAAAGAAACACATATTTTGGTTGGAGGGAAAATTAAATTCAAAATTTGAAATAAAGGAGAGACATGATGAGCCTTAGGAAAGGGGTGCCCAAAGTCCAAGAAAGGGAGTGGCCACCTCCTTTTCCTCTTCCCCATGCATCATCTTCTACCTAAATTCCATCCATCCATCTCCTTTTGATACAATCTCCACCCTCCATCTACCCAACTTTCCCTATAAATAGCCCATGACAAGGAGGAGAAAGGGGAGTTCTCCTTTTGGCAATTTTCACCCTCTCCCTCTCACATCTTAGGTCACCGAGTTCTCCCCCTTCCGTCCCTCTTCTCCTCTTTCTATCTTCATAAAAGTTCTTTGTTTTTAAGTCCTCTACAACTTCTTCTTCTGCATCATCTTTCAATTCTTTCTGGTTTTTAAACTATTTCGTATTTTGTACTGTGTTGTCCTGTTCATCTATGAACCTGTGTTTCTCTCTATTTTTCCCCTTATTTCTCCCCCGTCTAGTCATTTTCTCCTCTTACTGTCTTCATGAAAGTTCTTTTTTTTAAGTGTTCTACAACTTCTTCATCTGCATTATCTTATAATTCGTTCTGGTTTAGAAGTTATTTCCCATTTTTCAACTTGATGTCCTGTGATTTTACTGTTCATCTGAGGTGCTAGCTTCTGTTATTCATCCGTTTCGAAGCCCTTCTGCTCTTCTTTTCTCTCTATGCCCTTCATCAAAGTTCTTCCTCTCTTCCTCCTATTCAACTTCTTTTTCTTCAGTATCCCCTAATTCATCTTTGTTTCAAAGTTATTCACCCTATAAAGGCCACTTCAACGACGAAGGTGACTTCCTCCCGACGTAGACGACATCTTCCGCAAGGTGGTTCGTAATCCAAGGCCAAGAGAGGACGGCGCCGTCATCACCATTGCTGCCACCATCTTCAAATCTCAGGCTCCTCTTGTTTCTATTGCTTTAGTTTCATTTTACTTCATTGTAATCTCGTCACATCTTTATTGTAAGCTTGTCTTGCACTTCATGTACTCGTTTCTTTATGTTAATAAAAGAAGTGTTCATTTGATCTAGAGTTTGTTCATCTTCCCTCTCTTCCTCCTTCTTCTATCTCTTCTTCTCAATGTTATGCAATTATTTTCCATGGCATAGGCTCATAGTCATATGTGTTTTTAATTAAGTGTTTGGTTCATTCATCTTTTCACTATTATCCTTAAACAAAATAAAATCACAAGTGTTTTCCAAAAGACTTCAAGGTTGTTAACTCTAAAAATCTCTTCTTCCCTGTGGATTCAACCCTTCTCGTCACCATATTACGTCTCTCTTTCATCTAGTGCGAGTTGGAATTTTTAAGATTGATACGCGTGTTTTAAACGATGAACTTCCGCGTTATCAGCGGACACTGGGGGGAGGCGCCCCAGACGAGGGTGGGACCCGGCTCCTAGCCAGGGTCGAATCCCTCTCCCTCTTCCTCGATCGACGGTGACTATCCATCTCAGCCAGCTCATCCTCGGTCAGATAAGCTCGGCCACCGCCAGCCATGGCGGACTCTTCACCAGGAGCGCTAGGAGAGGCTTCGGGGGAGCTCCACCGAAGACTGGGCCCTCCGTTAGCCACCGATGCCTCGGGCGAATGCACCAGAGGAATGCCGACAAGGGCCGAGTACTACAGCCTCCCCAGGGCAAATGCAACCTGGGCTATGGGGGCGGCAACCGACACCTGGCCAGCCCCCGGGACGACGTGATCCACGGGGCGAGGAGCAAGCCGCGGCAGCCGGACGATCTAGGGGGTCCACCCCTACGCTTCAGCCGCCCCTGAGAACAAAGACAGAGTTAGTCAAGTACCAGTCACAACCGTCACGACCCTACGGGAAAGGAAAACCAGTACCCTGCGGTAACGGAGGACACAACCCCAGCTCTCGAAGCAGCACCGGGGTCAGAACATGGTCTGCGTCTGTAAGGGGATACCGGGAAACAGCTTTCAGATCCCGGCTGTAATGCCCCGGGTTTTTCGGATCCTCGTTCGTGGGTCCCAGATCTGGTTTCTCGGAGCGTCCGACTCCTTTGTAATGCAAATACATTCTAGCAGCAATAGATTACTTCTCTCGCTGGGCAGAAGCTGTGGCTCTAAGAGAAGTGACGGGAGAAATCGTAGCCAGATTCATCCGTCGAAATATCATATTCCGATTCGGCGTGCCCGATCGAATTGTCTCCGACAACGGAAGCCACTTCCGAAACCAAAAGGTCTACAGATTGGCCGACAAATTCAAGATTGATTGGAGGACATCCACTCCGTATAATCCGCAGGCAAACGGGTTAGCGGAAGCCTTCAACAAGACACTATGCACACTTCTTGCCAAGACGGTCAGCTCTAGCAAGAAGGATTGGGAAGACAGGATGTATGAAGCACTATGGGTGTACCGCACCGTGTACAAGACCCCCACGGGTTGCTCACCATTCTCCTTGGTGTACGGCTCAGAAGCGGTCGTCCCGATAGAGCTGGAGAAACCCTCACTACGAGTGGCGATCCAGCACGAATTAGTCAAAGATGGCCAAGCCAATATAGAAAGAAGACTGGAGGAGCTCTCTGATCTAGAAGGACGACGGCTCAGAGCCCAACAGAACATACAAGTCTACCAGGCCCGTATGACCCGCGCCTTTGACAAACTCGTCAAAGAACGTGAATTCAAGAAGGGAGACCTAGTCATGGTCAAGCGAAGAGAAGTCATGGCGGCCAACCCCAAAGGCAAACTGAATGAAAACTGGACAGGACCTTATGTGGTCCAGAAAGTCTATGAAGGCGGTGCTTATGTCATCGTCAACCACCGGGGGGAAATTCAATTCCCACCACTCAATGGGAAACACTTGAAACTATACCATGCGCCGCTTCCCCAGCTAGGCGATCAACTGAAACCAATACCCCACAATGAGGAGGATTCCGTCATGGAGCTTTTTACATAAAGCACCCGAAAACTCAACTCGGCACCCGTGGCCCTCCGAGGCCTCAACCGAGTAATATGGCTTAGACCTTCCGCCTAAGCCGGTTAAACCTGATTCCATTGCGTTGATATGAACCCAATGTCGACGATACTATCAAACCTTTGTGATCCGGTCCCACCGTGATCATCAAAAAAAAGAAAAGAAAAGAAAAAAGAAAAAAAAGAAAAGAAAAAAAAGAAAAAAAAAGAAAGAAAAAAAGGAAGAAAAAGAAAAAGAATAAGAAAGAAGTTGTTCCTTAGTGTTCCTTAGGCGGCACCCTCGCCGAAAGCTCCGATTTAGACCTTTCGTCTGGGTTGGAAGAAAACTAAAATCCTGGCGTTAATGCAATCCCAACATTGACCAATTTACCTTACTCGGCACCCTCGCCGAAAGCTCCGGTTTAGACCTTTCGTCTGGGTCGGAAGAAAACTAAAATCCTTGCGTTGATGCAATCCCAGCATTGACGAATCCACTTTATGCGGCACCCTCGCCGAAAGCACCCATTTAGACCTTTCGTCTGGGTTGGAAGAAAACTAAAATCCTTGCGTTAATGCAATCCCAGCATTGACGAATCCACTTTATGCGGCACCCTCGCCGAAAGCTCCGATTTAGACCTTTCGTCTGGGTCGGAAGAAAACTAAAATCCTTGCGTTGATGCAATCCCAACATTGAAGAATCCACTTTATGCGGCACCCTCGCCGAAAGCTCCGATTTAGACCTTTCGTCTGGGTCGGAAGAAAACTAAAATCCTTGCGTTGATGCAATCCCAGCATTGACGAATCCACTTTATGCGGCACCCTCGCCGAAAGCTCCGATTTAGACCTCTCGTCTGGGTCGGAAGAAAACTAAAATCCTTGCGTTAATGCAATCCCAACATTGACGAATCCACTTTATGCGACACCCTCGCCGAAAGCTCCGATTTAGACCTTTCGTCTGGGTCGGAAGAAAACTAAAATCCTTGCGTTGATGCAATCCCAGGATTGACGAATCCACTTTATGCGGCACCCTCACCGAAAGCTCCCATTTAGACCTTTCGTCTGGGTTGGAACAAAACTGAAATCCTTGCGTTGATGCAATCCCAGCATTGACGAATCCACTCTACGCGGCACCCTCGCCGAAAGCTCCGATTTAGACCTTTCGTCTGCGTCGGAAGAAAACTGAAAGCCTTGCGTTGATGCAATCCCAGCATCAATGAATTCACCTTATGTGGCACCCTCGCCGAAAGCTCCGGTTTAGACCTTTCGTCTGGGTCGGAAGAAAACTGAAATCCTTGCGTTGATGCAATCCCAGCATTGACGAATCCACTCTACTCGGCACCCTCGCCGAAAGCTCCGGTTTAGACCTTTCGTCTGGGTCGGAAGAAAACTAAAATCCTTGCGTTAATGCAATCCCAACATTGACGAATTCACCTTACTCGGCATCCTCGCCGAAAGCTCCGATTTAGACCTTTCGCCTGGGTCGGAAGAAAACCGAAATCCTTGCGTTAATGTAATCTCAGCATTGACGAATCCACCTTATGCGGCACCCTCGCCAAAAGCTCCGATTTAGACCTTCCGTCTGGGTCGGAAGAAAACTAAAATCCTTGCGTTAATGCAATCCCAGCATTGACGAATCCACCTTATGCGGCACCCTCGCCGAAAGCTCCGATTTAGACCTTTCGTCTGGGTCGGAAGAAAACTAAAATCCTTGCGTTGATGCAATCCCAGTATTGACGAATCCACTTTATGCGGCACCCTCGCCGAAAGCTCCAATTTAGACCTTTCGTCTGGGTTGGAAGAAAACTGAAATCCTTGCGTTGATGCAATCCCCGCATTGACGAATCCACTCTATGCGGTACCCCCACCGAAAGCTCCGATTTAGACCTTTCGTCTGG
Organism: Amorphophallus konjac; assembly: GCA_022559845.1. Lineage (NCBI taxonomy): Eukaryota > Viridiplantae > Streptophyta > Magnoliopsida > Alismatales > Araceae > Amorphophallus > Amorphophallus konjac. The sequence goes on from CM040117.1 coordinate 24,967,574, forward strand.
GTCGGAAGAAAACTGAAATCCTTGCGTTGATGTAATCCCAGCATTGACGAATCCACTTTATGCGGCACCCTCGCCGAAAGCTCCGATTTAGACCTTTCGTCTGGGTCGGAAGAAGATTGAAATCCTTGCGTTGATGCAATCCCAGTGTCAACGAACCACCTTTGACGGCGCCTAAGGCCTTTCTGGGGCCTCAGCCGTGCGATCCGATCTTGACTTTTCGTCCAAGTCAGAGAAACTTGAACCCCTCCTTCTTGCTTCGGCACTCTGCCATGCCGACGACCAAACCTCCACTCAGATATGCCAGTCCGTGTGCATGTGCGGTGAAGCGATCCCCTCATCCCTTCGCTGAAGGAGTGAGCGCTTTCCCGTGGATTCGCACCGGACTAGCATCCCACTGGCTCAGAAGAACAGACGTCCTATCGAAGAACTCTACACTCGCGATCCCCGCGCACTCATCCCTCGCTTGCGCCACCCGCGAGTGGGGGGCATTTGTGGACGTCGAAAAATGTCGATGATGATCATACGGCATGCACGTCTCGACACTCGAGAGCAAGCCGAAGATGAAAATGCCAAATAAACCTCATGCCTCGCCCGATCAGGATGAGGACTCGCTTGGTGGTCCGCTAGCCGATGAGGGAGCCCCTCGGGCGGAAGATACGGCCACAACTCTATAGCCGGCCGTGCCGAGAGCCGAATCGAAGAAGAGTCGGGGACTCCGACACAGCCCGACGTGCACCGAAAGTCACGCAGAGTCTGGGACCGGGCCCCAAAGGCTGCGAATGGAACATTGTAGAGGTCATACATAGCAACCGGAACCTTCCGGGAATGTCGACGTTCACGTAGAATGGCCGCGACTTCGAGAAGAATCCGTTCAGTGCTTAAAACGGCACGAGGGGGCTTTAAAATGGCGCGCCTTAAAATGGCGCGCCCCCCCTTTAAAACGGCGCGCCCCTTTTTCCTTCTTTGGCTACACGGCGCGCCCCGAAGGCCCCTTTGATGTTTAAAACGGCGCCCCTTTGAATGTGGCACCGTTTTAACCCCTAAACCTATTCTCTGAAGCATTTACCCGGCGCCGTAGCCAACCCGTCTCGTCATCAATGCGGTCCCCTGTTTCCTGGGAACTGCACGACGACGAACAAGCCTGAAGTGGTTAAAACTCCCACTTCGATCCGACGGGCAACCGAGCATATGCCGTGAATGGAAATTCTCGAGCCCTGCACTGTCGAACGCTTGCTCCGTCAGCCGGCCGCCCATTCCCCTGCAAATGATGAAAGCAACGTGGCTAGCGGTGTACATGCCAGCGAAGGAGGAGGCCATGCCTCTGCCCCTCTCCCGGTCACACTGTAGCCGCGGCGGAGGTGACGTCCACGACAGCGGCATTCGACACGGTGACCCCAGCAACGTCAGCAACGGCAACTGCGAACAGAACAAAAGCCACAAAAACGAGAAGCTTGCTTCCCTGCTCTCCCTATAAATACAAGCCCCAGGCAAGAAGCAAAAAAGAGGAGGGACGCTCTACTGGCGGCGAAGCCCTGCTCCGAAGTGTGAAGAGAGATAAGAGGGTGAAAGAAAGAAGGAGAGGTGAGGGGAAGAGAGCTCGGTTCCCCCCTTTGTCTTTGCATTTCCTTCTGCCCCTTTGATTTCCTTTTGGTGATCTTCATATGTAGACCTTTGTCTTCGTATTCCCTTTCAATGTAATCGGAGTTCGGTCTGTTGTGGAATGAAAGGAAAACTCCCCTTTGGGAGATTTTGATGCCCCAATCCCCCTCAATACTCAGCCCGTAGTGGCTCTGTTTTTCTCCATTCCGATCTACACCTCCCCCCCCCCCTCTCTAATCGGCCAGGGCCCTTCGAGGCTTGCTTGTCCATAGCATGTCCCTCAAGGGAACCCGTCACCGGATGAACATTCATGGCCCTCGTGGCAAACATCTGCCCCGCGTCGAAGATTCATCGCCCGTGAGTCGTGGTCGCTCTTGAAGGCTAGCCCTCGAGCGCTCCACACTCACACATGGGTTCGGACCGCCGTAAGGCCACTCCTATTTTTTAGGGTTATCCCGGAGCAATCCGTTTGGTGGCCTTCGCTTCTCTCTGGCAAGCCCCGATCTAGGGGAGGTGCTGCCCGATTCTCGCCAGGGCCAAGAACAAGTGAACACTCAAGAACGAACTGAGTTTTTAATCCAATACACAGTAAGCTCTGTGAATCAAACCCCCCGAATAAAACACTTAAACCTCCTGCTCACTCACCTTAACAAACCATCAACGATGCTTAAACCTTCATCATATTGATCTAGGGTGTCAATTGAACAATTAATCTAACTATTGATCCTTCTGTAGGCCATAGAATCAAGAACAGAAAGCAAAACAAGTCCACAGAACGAATAAGAAAACTCAAGAGACGATGTCCCGGCGTGGCCTAATCCGGCGCGGTCACTATTCCACCGCGCCGGTTTAACATCACTCTCAGAATCCCATCTCCTTTGAACGCTAAAACGGCGCGCCCCCCGTGGGAGCCTCTCTATCCGGCGCGCCCTTCTGCCTTGCTTAACCATTAAAACGGCGCCCCCCCCCATTGGGCCTATTCCGGCGCGCCCCTTGGCCTCCCTTAAACCGGCCCGCCCTTCAGCCCCCTTGTAGTATCCTTAAACCGGCGCGCCCTTCCCCTTGTGGCATCCTTAACCCCCCCCCCCCCCCCCTTCAATATCACCTAATCCGGCGTGCTTGAAAGAAAAGAAAATGCTTAATCAAAAAAAAGGAATTGAAGTTAATGAATAAAACTTTAAGTTTTCCCTCCACTATATCACCTAACCCCGCGACCTGACCGCGCAGGTCGATCCGCGTGCGAGGGCGCACGTTGTCGAGTTCGGGCTTTACACTTAACAACCCGCTCCCCCGGACTGTGTAATGATGCCCCGTGGTATCGGACATGGACCTCGGGATCCCCGACATGGTCATGATCCGTGCACCTCTTGGGCCGATAGTTCATCAGCTTGACCCACTTCTTCCGGGATCCGATCCCGTACCCACATGAAACGCGCCGTACCTACGGCAGATATCCGAACGTCTTTGTTGTTACCTTCGATGCTTCGAATATGGACTCTCGACCGAATACTGGATGGTCCATCAGTGACTGATATATATATATATATATATATATATATATATATATATATATATATATATACCGGGATCTAATCCCGCGCTTGCATTAAATTTGCCGCACTCGCAGCAAGTATTTGTATGGTTTTGAACGTCGTTTTGCATACCGATGTGGAGGGTTTAAATCATGTCAACCTAACTCGCATGCTTTAATGAAGAACGATCTTTAGGTCATTTGGCCCCTTTTCTTGGCGATTAATCAGAGGTCTTCCCCTCTCCGAGGGGATGTAATTAACGTCGCGGCCTTTATGGCGCGGCGGGTCTCCAGTCCCGACCCGATATCCACAATCGTCTGATTAGTCAGATGGAGCGCACCCCGGGCTTCGGACCACTCCAGTCTTGAAGCCCAAACACATTGTCACCTAGGTGACTGGCACGCCCTCGCACTAGATAAACCGATAAACTGATAAAAAGAACACCCCGATATCTCTACACCTCGAAACCTAGTGCGTTCCACACCCTCCTTCAACTCCTTACGGCTAGGAGGCCGACGACGGAGAGGAGGTGCCGGACCCCGTAGAGGCGGGCGCCGTGCTGTCGGTGTCGGACGCGAGTGAGCGAGCGCCTGCAGACGTTGCCGTGGTGGACTTGATCGATGAGCCACCTTCTCCGAGTGTTGCTGTTGTACGTGCGCCTGCTGAGGCAGGGCACGTGATGATGTAACCGGGGCAGGTCCTTGAGGGGATGCCCCTAGCTGTCTTTTCCTTTTTTTGCACTTTCCGAGGCAGTAGCCTTTTTGTAATTTCATTCCTTAGAAATGGAAGTCTTTCTTTTGTTTGCAAAACTTGATATTTCTTCTGTGTACTTCCTTCTTCCTGGTATGTCGCGAGATCCTCTGGGGATATGAAGCGGCGTCTTTTATGAGGACTCTAAAGGGGCACAATTTTCGGGATCCGTCGTTTCAATTTCCACGGATTCGATTGAGGCGGTGGGAACCCTCATGCTTCTGGGGACTCCGCCTCCTCCTATAAATGGTGCCTTTTGCAGCGTTCCAGCGATCCGCTCTGCGCTAGAGATCCTTTGTAGGTAGCCTTCTTAGAGAATGTCATCAGGAGATTCTGGTACTTCGTCGGATGATGAATTACTGCAGGCTCGTCGTCGACCCTTGGTCCTCCGGAGAAACCCAGCTCCGGTACCGTGGCGACCATGGCCTGCGCCTGAAGAGGATGGCCCGGTCTCTGAGCAGTACAGGCTCGGGTACCTGGATGGCTGGCGGGAGGCCTTGGAGAAGGTTAACCATCCGTATGCCGGCAGGGGAGTCCTGCTTCTTGAGCCGGATAAGTTCCATCCCTGATGGGACGAGAAGCGCCAGGGTATTGCTGCTTTCTATCCCTTAGCTAGTTCCCATTGTCGGTCTTCGCGGTATGTAACTGTTGTTTGCTCCTTGCAGGTGCTTGGTGAGATGCGTCACGTTGTTGGAACATCTTCCTATCTACCGGAGGAAGGATCGTAAGGAAGGGTGGGAACTATTTTCCCTTCTTCCACTTTGTAGGCACGGTCGTGTGGCTTGGACGACGGTGGTGGGCTCCTCTGTTTGCAGGCATGGCCAGTACGTCTCTCCCCGTCGCTAATGGGGACTCGTCGCACGCTGTCCGCGGCAAGACACAAGACAACCTCTCCATTCAAGGGAGGCGCTGGTGGCAGCCGAGGCAGTGGGGCCTTATTCGCCAGTTTGGAAACATGGTCAGTACGCCAGGGTTTCCTCCCTAATGAGTTGGCCTTGTGGTACCGCTATCTCCCGTTGGCTTGTGTAGGCCTACTGGTTCCCTATAACGGGTGGACCTTGTTGGCTTTCTTTCAAGCAGGGGTGGCCGGGGCCGTTGGCCTAGTTTTCCTTGTGTAGGTCTTCTACCAGTGAAGCCATTTGTTGGCCTGTGGGCTTTTTCCCTCTTCTCTGGCATAGGAGGCTTCTTCATCGGTACCCTCGAAACCTAGTGCGTTCCACAAGCTTGCACGCCCGGTGGGACTGGACTACCTCTCATCTTTTCGCCGAGATTAGGGGCCCAATGGCCTTTTCCGAAGTCTTAACTTCCGTACTTTTGAAATTGCAGGAGGGATTCATTTCTAAAGAACCAATGGCTCTCACTTTCGGTCCATTGGTTGTGGCGAGCCATGCGGAGCATGGCTACTTGGCAGTGCCGATCCAGTTCGGTGACTTTCCCCCGGTCGTTGGCTTCCCCAACTTCCTCGGGGTTATGTTCGTGGACCTCTTGGATGTCAAGGAGGTCGAGCCCGTCGCCCCCGTCGAGGCGACACCCGAAGCTGTGAAGATGGTGGGCTACTACGTCCACCACATTGAAGCGAAGAAGAAGCGCACCTCGGCTGCCAGGAGGGCGGCAAGGAGAACCACTAGCACGCCGCACGGCCGGATTTCCCTCTCGGGCAAATCCGTAATGATCGGAGGAGTCCGAGTGTACCTGAATGGCCGTCAGGCCACGATCTCACCAGATAGGGTAATCCCGATGGTGCCGGTGCACAACCAATTCCAAGCACTGGCTCGAGAGCGAGGGGACCACATCAGGTCCATGCCAAAGCAAGAGCCGGCCCAGAAGCTGACTAAATTCAAGCAAGCATGGGTCCCCATCAGGCGGGCCCCAGCCTCAACCCAACTGGAGCCCGTCAGGACTGACCGGCTCAAGAAAAAGATGAAGGAAGATAAAGAAGAGAAGATTGAGGCTTCGGCTCAAGCGTCTCGAAGACCTACCTTCCGTGCTCACGGTCGGCAGGCGAACATCTATTTGAAGGAAGGAAGATACAGCATGATGCACGAGCGGAGGCGTCTCGCCTATAGACCGCCAGTGCAAGCATCACCACCAACTATCTGTCCCAGCCAGGGAGAAGACGACATCACTCAAGCCGTGAGGGGATATCTCCGCGGCCTTGGAAACACCCTCTTGGGAACTCAGCGGCTCCTAGAAGCCATGAATGATGCTGAAAGAAACCAGAAGCAACAAGTTAACCCGGAAGATATCGAAGATGCGGAGTCAGGGTGCTATGGGTCGCCCCTCTGTAAAGAAGCTTCACCAAGAGTCTCGGTGTTTGATAGGCTAACCTTTCCTAGACAGACAACCAGGGAGGTGCTCCGAAGAAACAAAAGGATGTGGGTTTATACCTGCAATATGGCCGGGGTGGCCAACCAATATGGAGCCCTACCTGAAGACCAAGAAGAGATGGCCAGGCTGGCTGGCAGGTCGGGTCCCCTCACCAGAAGAGGAGCAGCTGCAGCTGAGATAATACAAGCCCTCGCCGGTGAAACAAGTTCAGATGCGGTCGCCATGGCAGCGAACGTGATTACCGCTGGGGATGACGGAGAAAGGGTAGCGCCTTCTCTAGATACTCTGACAGAAGGGGGAGGCCAAGCTCCTAGCCCTTCTACCCCCGACCCTGCGATGCTGATGCTGCTTCAAGCCTATCGACAGGAGATCGAAGCTCTGAAGCGACAGGTGGGTGAACTGACCATGCATGCTTCCACCTCGAAGCAGGTCGAACCGCCTCCAGAAACATCCAGGCAAGGCGTTGGAGAATTTGAGGGTTCACCCCAGGTGACGGCCTCTCAGCCAATCCCCAACTATGCTGGGGGCACGGCCCCAATGACCCCTTCGGCTCCTCAACACCAAGGCACCGCCACTATACCCCAGGCGACAGTGTTGACGACGCCACAGATGCAGTCAGCTCATTTCTACCCAGAAGCAGTGGATCCGGCAATGGCTAACAAGCTCATGATCGAGCAGATAGTCGAGATGAAGCTGGCCGATCGGGGAAGTGAAGAATATGCCTCATATGATGTGTACAAGGTACCCTACCCTGTCCATCATGCGGGGAAGAGATTACCTCCTGGCGTCAGCAAGCCGCCAAAGGTTGACAAATTTAATGGCCAGGGGTCGCCGAAGGAACACATAGCCTATTACGTCAATGTGATGGGCGATCTGGCGACTGATGAATCGTACCTACCGAAGTTCTTCGGGTCCTCGCTCACAGCGCTCGCCTTCGAATGGTACTCAAACTTGCCGACGGGGTCTGTTAACGACTGGCCAGATTTGCAAAGAAAATTTCGGGAGCGGTTCCACGTCACCGAAAGAGAGGTCACAGTAGCCGAGCTCTATGCAACCAGCCAGAAGAATGATGAAACGGCTCTAGAATTCATCAAGAGATGGCGGAACCTCAGCATGAGGTGTAGACGCCCGCCACACCAAGAAGATGCAGTTCAGATCTGCAAGCAGAATTTGAAGCGTGAAGTTTTCAAGAAGATGATCGGAATGGAGATCAAGTCATTTGATCGATTAAATAATGTGGTGGTGGAAATTGAGTCCTACCTCTCCAAATACTCTTCCACACCGGCCACCTCAGCCCAAAAGGGAAAATCAATTGAGAAGCGGTCCGTGCCCAAAGAAGTCAACACTGTCGACTTCAAGGATTTCGAGAAGCAGAAGGACACTGATAAAGGAGTCACCAGTGCTCCTCCGGCCAAGCAGGCTGAACAACAAGAGGCCGCCTCCTTGCGGTCAAGAATGAAGAAACTTTACTCCTTCCCAAAGGAGAAGACCCGGGTCATCTTCGAGTGGGCCACCAAATATAACAAAATTACTCTCCCAGAGCCGAAGAGACCCGGTGACATCAAGAGGAAAGATGATCCTCGATTTTGTCCGTACCATCAGATGCTCGGGCACACCCTCGAAGATTGTTACGTCTTCAAAGACATCATTGAAGGCATGATCAGGAAGGGAGAGCTCCAGATGGGCGAACACAAGGTGGACCCGCCCCGCCCGCATGAGTTGCCAGTGCTGGGGGCAACCGTAAATATGATATCCTTATACCAACAACTGCCCGAAGAAGTGTCATATACTTGTACAAAGCACACCTATGCGGCATTTGTTCTCACTCCCGCAGAGAACCAGGGAGATTGGCAGATGGTGCCAAAGAAGACAAGAGGAAAGTCGACATCCCGCCCTACCCCGGGAGTCCGAATTCATGGCGTCACGCCTCAGCCACCACCACCGGTTGTAACCCCGGTTTGGTATGAAACTGCTCCTCAGTTGGTCCTCCGAAGAATGACTGACAACAGGAAAAAGCCACTCTTGTTGCGGATGCACACGCAAGTCAGCCCGGCAGTTAAACGGCTGCAGGCGGTCATTGACGGGTTAGAAGAATATGAACAACCCAAGATCCAACCAGTGCAGCTGAAGGAATATGTCCCTTGGGAACATTTTGAATCCCTAAAATTGGCTGAAGAAGCTGAAGCCGAAACACAAGAAACCGGCATATGGGATGAACTTCCCCGAGAACAGCTTCCAGCTGTAAAAGAAGAGAAGAAGAAAAAGAAGAAGAAGCTGAAGAATAAAAGAAAATGCAACATTTTGTCTTGCAATACCTTGTCGGCCTTATTCAATATGGCCGAAGAGGAGGGAGAGGAAGAAATATGCTTCGCGCCTGTCGAGGCAAACCAAGCCGAGGCCTCTACTTCCCAATATGTCACCAGGTCTGGGAGAAGGTGGGGACGTCTGCCCCCAGCCAATCATAATATTATATTCAGGGGCGAGCGGCCATACCAAATCCCCGAACCTGAAGTGAAGGGCGCAGCAATCCCGCCTCCATCGGGCTTCTACCCTGAAGATGCAGCAGGCGAAGTGGTACCCTCGTTCGCCGAGTTTTTGCTCGCAAAGAAGAGCGAACAACCATACCAACAGCCCGGGTCCAAGGCCAAGAGCACTCTTGCCTCCACCTCGGGAACGCCCCCTCTGGCGAATAAAGATGATGAGGGCGCCGTCCCTGTGGCCCAGCCCATGCAAATGAAAGAACCAGTCGACCAAGCAAGCCGGAGCCGGGCGGCCTCCGAAGAAGATAAACTATCTTCCCCGCCGACTCCTCCGGCACCAGAACATGGCAAGTATAGCAAAGCCGAAGAAGCAAAGTTAGCTAACGTCCGAGCCGACACTCGGATATTGAAACAATTGAAAAGAATCCCAGCAAGATTCAGTGTTTGGGAGATACTCTCCCTGGATGAGGAAACCAGGCAGGCTGTCATTGCGGCTCTACAAACCCCGGTGCATTATGAAAGCTGTTTTGCTGAGATGCAGTTGGGAACAACCATCACCTTCACCGAAGAAGACATGCTCTTTCCTTCGGTCAGCCACAATAGACCCTTGTACATGAGGGGGCAGTTGAACGGCCAGCCTATAAACAGGATCTTAGTCGATACAGGGGCAGCAGTAAACATACTCTCCTACCAGGTTTACCAGAAATATTACTTCAATGTGCACCTGATCAAGGTCAGGGATATGAAGATAACTGGGTTCAACCAGAAATCTGAAGTTCCCATGGGTGTAGCAGAGTTCGAGCTGTCACTAGGAGACTTCACCACCAAAGTGCAGTTCCACGTCATCAACTCCGATACCACATATAAAGCATTGCTCGGCCGACCGTGGCTGCATCAGAATCGGGTAGTGTCTTCGACCCTGCACCAGTGCATTAAGTACTTCCGGAATGGAAAAGAAGAAAGAATATTCGCAGACTTACACCACTTCGAGGTGTTTGAATGCCACCTGCTCGATGCTGCACTTTACATGGAGGAGCCGAAGCAGAATCCCCAGCCGACTCAAAGCAAAGAAAAGGAGATAGCAGAGGACGACGACTGGTTCCCTCCACCACCGCCCGACTATGTGGCACCGCAGGAAGTGTCACACATTTCTAAAGTTGAAGGCGTGGTTCGAGCCATCCGCTCCAATATTTACCTCGAGACAGGAGTGCCGAAGCTCGAGGATTTACCCGGGTATGTGAAGGTCCCTCCAGGGATCACGAAGCCACCCACAGATTTAGACTGTCAAACAGTCGAATTCTTGAAGATCTGGGAGGTGCCCAACCCAGAGGGCCCACCTACGATGTTCTATGTGGCTGATGAACATCCAGTGAAAGGGGATGATGATTGTAAATTCCCCGAAGAAATCTGTGACCCGGTCGGCCCAATCATGGGACTTCCAGATATATCCAGCAGAGTGGTGAAAATGGCTAGAGGGCAACAGGTGCCCTTCTTTCAGACCGAAAGTCGGAATCAAATGTTCAAGAAGATGTGGTATCCACCGAACCTGGATAGGGAACTCTTGAAGATTACCCAGCACCCTGGTTTGGGTTTCTCAACAGAAGAATTCTATGAAATAAACATGATAGCCGTCTCAGCTCTAGTTGGCGACGGTCCCCCAGAAGACACAGATGCACTAGAAACCAAGAGCAAAGAGCAGCATATGCCTTCAGCCAACAAAGCTCAAGATGAAGAAGTGTTCCTCCAGAACCCACCTCCAAGCAGGGATATAGGGGGGGTACCATCCACTTCCGAGGCACCACTCCCAGATAGTCACGGTGGCGGGGTGCTGCCACCTCCACTCGATGTCGGAACGGAAGATAGCAGTCCAAGCTACACTCCAGATTTCTCCCTTTGTGACCCTGTTATGCTCGCAATATGTTATGAGCAGCAGCAGGAGATCGAGATATTGAAGGCGCTGTTGGCCAAAATGATCAAACTACTGTCCGGTCTTACCGTGGGTATCCACCTCCGGGAGGGCAGATCCATGAACCCGGGGCGCTCCTATGCCACCACGGAAAGATGGGAGAATCAGTCCCCGACCACCAACTTTAATGCTTTTATGCACTCAAGGAGGAAGGCGAAAGAAATAGCCTGTCCTTCAACTAGTCGGCCGGCGGAACGAGTCCTCACGTTGCAGGAGAAGATGAAGAAGCCTTATTCCTTCCCGAGGGATAAGACTCGGGAGATCTTTAAATGGGCTTGCCACTATAGCAGGGTTACCTTGCCAAAGCCCAAAAGGCCAGAGGATGCTACAAGGAGTGATGACCCTAAATTCTGCCTCTACCATCGAATCCTTGGCCACCCTATAGAAGATTGCTATGTCTTCAAGGATATCGCCCAGGACCTGATCAAGAGAGGAGAATTGAAGATGGGGGACTATGAAGTGAACCCACCACAACCCCATGAAGCAGCTGTCTGTGAAAAGGGAGTCCATGTGGTTTCCCTCCTCGCAGAGGTCACAAGCCCGGCCGGTGAAAGACGTCCTGAAGCAGATTTCCCTCAGCCTGACTCCACCTCACCCTCACTGCTCGGCGGGTTACATCAGGAAATTGAAAGGCTGGAGGAGCACCTAGCCGAAATAAGTATGCGCTGGTTTGACCCAGCAGGGGACATCCTCCCTCAGCAATACAGTCACTCAAGCCCGGAGCAGTTCCTCGTGACCAGGGCAGAACTCTACAGCCACAGGCAAGAAGATGATGAGCCCGTCCTGGACTACATCAGAAAGTGGAGAAGCCTCTATGTGAGATGCATGTCCCCGTTAAGCCACGAGGTTGCCACTTGGGCTTGCGGGGAAAGTCTAAAGAAGGATATTCAGCAGCGGATGGTCGGCCTCAACGTCCACTCCCTTGATCAGTTGGCCATGGTAGCGGCTGATATTGAAGCCTTCCTGGCAAAATACCATCCTGCCATCACCCTGGCAAGACAAGAAAACAAACCCGGAGGTGTCAACTTCAGCACTTCTGGGCATTCGAAGGAGAAGACAAAGGAGGTAGCCAATCCTTCAACCAATCAACCGGCCTCATTGCGAGAGAAAATGAGGAGGCCTTATTCCTTCCCGAGACATAAAACTCGGAGGATTTTTGAATGGGCTTTTCGTTATGGCAAGATTACCTTGCCAGAATCCAAAAGGCCAGAGGATGTCGAACGAAGCGACGACCCCGAATTCTGTCCTTATCATCGGGTGCTGGGGCATCCTATTGAAAATTGTTATGTATTCAAAAATATCGCTCAAGGCCTAATCAGGAAGGGCGAACTAAGGCTGGGAAAATATGAAGTGTACCCACCGCGTCCGCATGACGTGGTCGCTTATAGAAGCGGGGTCTACATGATCTCTTTGCTCACGGAGGTCGCAAGCCCCGCCGATGGAAGATGCCCCGAAGCTAGTGAAGCACCCCTTTCAACCCCTCTGGATGAAGGCCCTACGAAGCCGGTCTACGATAATTATCAAGAAGACCATGAAGAGAGCCTGCGCCCCTTTGTGCCAGGAGGCACCTCGAAGCCCTATACAATGATACAGGAAGAGCCGAAAGCCGATGCCCCCTGCAGATGTTGGGAGTCCATCACCAACGAGGTTGCCACGACCTCCAATGATAGTCCACGGGAGCATAAAGCTGAAAAGCCCCCTACTCCTCCTGAGGGTGTTTCGCCCACGGACCAATCTTTAAGTTGCCCAGAAGCCATAACGCCAACATCGGCACCAGTTCCCGAGCCAGGGAAAGAAGATGATGAAGCCCTACCATTGAGCGGGGTGGTACAAGAAGACATCTATGATGCCCTTGAGGCTGAAGAAGACGATGAAGGCTTCATCGATTTGCAACCGGCTCCCCCGGAGATAGAAGATGGTGGCCAAGCCACTGTTGATGAGCTGATCGAAGTGGATCTGGGTACAAAAGATGACCCCAGACCAACATTCCTCAACGCCCTCCTTCTCCCAGAAGAAAGAGAGCGATACATAAAGCTCCTACAAGAGTTCCGAGACTATTTTGCTTGGAACTACAAAGAAATGCCGGGCCTCAACCCGACGATTACTCAGCATGTGTTGGCCATTGACCCCAAGGCCGAACCAGTGAAGCAGTCACCCCGACGAATGAGGCCGAAACTGATAAGCCAAGTTTGTAAGGAAGTCGACAAGCTCATAGACGTCGACTTCGTAGCAGAAAACCAGTATACCACCTGGCTGGCCAATATTGTGCCCGTCAAGAAGAAGAACGGCCAGATCCGGATATGTGTGGACTTCCGAGACCTGAACAAGGCTTGTCCGAGAGATGATTTCCCGGTGCCCATCACTGAAGTCATGATCGATGCCACCACTGGCCATGAAGCCTTATCTTTCATGGACGGGTCGTCCGGATACAACCAGATATGGATAGCCAAGCATGATAGAATTCATACGGCTTTCCGATCACCCAAGGGGATATTCCACTATAAAAGGATGCCTTTTGGCCTCAAGAATGCCGGTGCCACTTATCAAAGGGCGATGACCAAGATATTTGATGAATTGCTTTATGACAAGGTCGAATGCTACATCGACGACTTGGTTGTCAAGACCCAAAAGAAAGAAGATCACCTGAGTGACCTCAGGGTTATATTTCAAAGGCTCCGACAATACGAGCTGAAGATGAACCCGCTGAAGTGCGCCTTCGGCGTTTCCAGTGGGAAGTTTATGGGCTTCATTGTCCGATATAGGGGGATTGAAATAGACCCCTCCAAGATAAAGGCCATTCAGGAGCTGCCGCCTCCGAAGAGCCTAACGGAACTGCGATCACTGCAGGGCCGATTGGCCTATATCCGCAGGTTCATCTCCAACCTGTCCGGGCGATGTCAACCATTTCATAAGTTGATGATGAAAGATGAGCCATTCGACTGGAATCAAGAATGCCAGAAGGCTTTTGATAAGCTAAAGGAATACTTGAAGACCCCACCAGTGCTGGGGGCACCTGTCAAAGGGCGGCCGCTAATTCTCTACATAGCCGCCACCGAATGTTCACTCGGGGCAATGTTGGCTCAAAACAACGACGAGGGAAAGGAGCAGGCACTTTATTACCTCAGTCAAAGACTAGTCGGGGCGGAAGCAAAGTATACCCCGATCGAGAAAGTTTGTCTTGCCTTGGTCTTTGTGGCCAAGAAAATGAGGCATTACATGCTCTCACATGAAATACAGCTGATATCAAGAGCTGATCCAGTCAAACATCTCCTGTCCCAGCCGGCGCTGAAAGGGCGACTGGGGAAGTGGGCCGTCATTTTGATGGAATTTGATATTACATATGTGCCGCAAAAGGCTATTAAAGGCCAGGCGATAGCAGATTTCTTTGCAGCACACCCTGTGCCTGAGAATTCCCCGCTTGTTACGGAACTTCCGGAGGATGAAACACTAGAAGTGGACCAAGTCCGTCAAGCCATATTGCAGTTATACTTCGACGGAGCATCCAAAACTGAAACATCTCAATCAGGGCATGCAAGGATAAGGGCTGGAGCAGGCATCATCCTCAAATCCCCAGAAGGAGAAGTGTTGCATACATCGTGTTCGATCAACAAACCGTGCACGAACAATGAAGCAGAATATGAGGCCTTGATTATTGGTCTTCAGATAGCCCTCCACATGGAGATCCGAATGCTGCAGGTGTTTGGTGATTCTATGTTGATTGTCAAGCAGATACAAGGAGAGTTCGACGTCCGGAAGCCCGGGTTACTTCCGTATTGCGCCAAGGTGAAGAAGCTCATGGAGCGGTTCTACTTCATTGAAGTAGGCCATATCGTCCAAAGCCAGAATGCCCAGGCTGATGCACTAGCAAAATTAGCAAGCTCACTGGCGGACCTGCCAGGCGAATCCCTCAACATAACAGTCATAAACAGGCGCCAGGTCCCCAGCATGATAGAGGAGCCAGGTGACGAAGAAGAATATGAAGCTGCGACAGCAGAAACAACTAACTCTCCTGATTGGAGGGAACCCCTAATGAAATGGTTTGAACACCAAGAATTGCCCAAGCAGAGGGAAGAAAGGATCAGATTGATCAGAACAAAAGATTCTTATGAAGTCAGAAATGGAACTCTGTTCCGAACCGTGGCTGATGCCGGAAGAAAGGTGCTCCTCCGATGTATATCCATGGAGGAGGCTTGGATGGTTATGAAGGAAGTTCACGCCGGGTCGGCCGGTGCTCATCAAGCTGGGCCGAAAATGAAGATTGAAGTCAAGAAGCTGGGATATTACTGGCCGACTATGTTCGATGACTGCTGCAAGTATGCCAAGTCATGTCATAAATGCCAGCAGCATGCTGCGATCCCAAGAAGACCACCAGCTCATTTGCACCCAACGGTGCCTAGTTGGCCTTTTGCTCAATGGGGTACTGATGTTGTGGGCCCGCTCCCCGCGTCTTCAGCGGGATGCAAATACATTCTAGCAGCAATAGATTACTTCTCTCGCTGGGCGGAAGCTGTGGCTCTAAGAGAAGTGACGGGAGAAATCGTAGCCAGATTCATCCGTCGAAATATCATATTCTGATTCGGCGTGCCCGATCGAATTGTCTCCTACAACGGAAGCCACTTCCGAAACCAAAAGGTCTACAGATTGGCCGACAAATTCAAGATTGATTGGAGGACATCCACTCCGTATAATCCGCAGGCAAACGGGTTAGCGAAAGCCTTCAACAAGACACTATGCACACTTCTTGCCAAGACGGTCAGCTCTAGCAAGAAGGATTGGGAAGACAGGATGTATGAAGCACTATGGGTGTACCGCACCGTGTACAAGACCCCCACGGGTTGCTCACCATTCTCCTTGGTGTACGGCTCAGAAGCGGTCGTCCCGATAGAGCTGGAGAAACCCTCACTACGAGTGGCGATCCAGCACGAATTAGTCAAAGATGGCCAAGCCAATATAGAAAGAAGACTAGAGGAGCTCTCTGATCTAGAAGGACGACGGCTCAGAGCCCAGCAGAACATACAAGTCTACCAGGCCCGTATGACCCGCGCCTTTGACAAACTCGTCAAAGAACGTGAATTCAGGAAGGGAGACCTAGTCATGGTCAAGCGAAGAGAAGTCATGGCGGCCAACCCCAAAGGCAAACTAAATGAAAACTGGACAGGACCTTATGTGGTCCAGAAAGTCTCTGAAGGCGGTGCTTATGTCATCGTCAACCACCGAGGGGAAATTCAATTCCCACCACTCAATGGGAAACACTTGAAACTATACCATGCGCCGCTTCCCCAGCTAGGCGATCAACTGAAACCAATACCCCACAATGAGGAGGATTCCGTCATGGAGCTTTTTACATAAAGCACCCGAAAACTCAACTCGGCACCCGTGGCCCTCCGAGGCCTCAACCGAGTAATATGGCTTAGACCTTCCGCCTAAGCCGGTTAAACCTGATTCCATTGCGTTGATATGAACCCAATGTCGACGATACTATCATACCTTTGTGATCCGGTCCCACAGTGATCATCAAAAAAAAGAAAAGAAAAGAAAAAAGAAAAAAAAGAAAAGAAAAAAAAGAAAAAAAAGAAAGAAAAAAAAGGAAGAAAAAGAAAAAGAATAAGAAAGAAGTTGTTCCTTAGTGTTCCTTAGGCGGCACCCTCGCCGAAAGCTCCGATTTAGACCTTTCGTCTGGGTTGGAAGAAAACTAAAATCCTGGCGTTAATGCAATCCCAACATTGACGAATTTACCTTACTCGGCACCCTCGCCGAAAGCTCCGGTTTAGACCTTTCGTCTGGGTCGGAAGAAAACTAAAATCCTTGCGTTGATGCAATCCCAGCATTGACGAATCCACTTTATGCGGCACCCTCGCCGAAAGCTCCCATTTAGACCTTTCGTCTGGGTTGGAAGAAAACTAAAATCCTTGCGTTAATGCAATCCCAGCATTGACGAATCCACTTTATGCGGCACCCTCGCCGAAAGCTCCGATTTAGACCTTTCGTCTGGGTCGGAAGAAAACTAAAATCCTTGCGTTGATGCAATCCCAGCATTGACGAATCCACTTTATGCGGCACCCTCGCCGAAAGCTCCGATTTAGACCTTTCGTCTGGGTCGGAAGAAAACTAAAATCCTTGCGTTGATGCAATCCCAGCATTGACGAATCCACTTTATGCGGCACCCTCGCCGAAAGCTCCGATTTAGACCTCTCGTCTGGATCGGAAGAAAACTAAAATCCTTGCGTTAATGCAATCCCAGCATTGACGAATCCACTTTATGCGGCACCCTCGCCGAAAGCTCCGATTTAGACCTTTCGTCTGGGTCGGAAGAAAACTAAAATCCTTGCGTTGATGCAATCCCAGGATTGACGAATCCACTTTATGCGGCACCCTCACCGAAAGCTCCCATTTAGACCTTTCGTCTGGGTTGGAAGAAAACTGAAATCCTTGCATTGATGCAATCCCAGCATTGACGAATCCACTCTACGCGGCACCCTCGCCGAAAGCTCCGATTTAGACCTTTCGTCTGGGTCGGAAGAAAACTGAAAGCCTTGCGTTGATGCAATCCCAGCATCAATGAATTCACCTTATGTGGCACCCTCGCCGAAAGCTCCGATTTAGACCTTTCGTCTGGGTCGGAAGAAAACTGAAATCCTTGCGTTGATGCAATCCCAGCATTGACGAATCCACTCTACTCGGCACCCTCGCCGAAAGCTCCGGTTTAGACCTTTCGTCTGGGTCGGAAGAAAACTAAAATCCTTGCGTTAATGCAATCCCAACATTGACGAATTCACCTTACTCTGTATCCTCGCCGAAAGCTCCGATTTAGACCTTTCGTCTGGGTCGGAAGAAAACCGAAATCCTTGCGTTAATGCAATCTCAGCATTGACGAATCCACCTTATGCGGCACCCTCGCCAAAAGCTCCGATTTAGACCTTCCGTCTGGGTCGGAAGAAAACTAAAATCCTTGCGTTAATGCAATCCCAGCATTGACGAATCCACCTTATGCGGCACCCTCGCCGAAAGCTCCGATTTAGACCTTTCGTCTGGGTCGGAAGAAAACTAAAATCCTTGCGTTGATGCAATCCCAGTATTGACGAATCCACTTTATGCGGCACCCTCGCCGAAAGCTCCAATTTAGACCTTTCGTCTGGGTTGGAAGAAAACTGAAATCCTTGCGTTGATGCAATCCCCGCATTGACGAATCCACTCTATGCGGTACCCCCACCGAAAGCTCCGATTTAGACCTTTCGTCTGGGTCGGAAGAAAACTGAAATCCTTGCGTTGATGTAATCCCAGCATTGACGAATCCACTTTATGCGGCACCCTCGCCGAAAGCTCCGATTTAGACCTTTCGTCTGGGTCGGAAGAAGATTGAAATCCTTGCGTTGATGCAATCCCAGTGTCAACGAACCACCTTTGACGGCGCCTAAGGCCTTTCTGGGGCCTCAGCTGTGCGATCCGATCTTGACTTTTCGTCCAAGTCAGAGAAACTTGAACCCCTCCTTCTTGCTTCGGCACTCTGCCATGCCGACGACCAAACCTCCACTCAGATATGCCAGTCCGTGTGCATGTGCGGTGAAGCGATCCCCTCATCCCTTCGCTGAAGGAGTGAGCGCTTTCCCGTGGATTCGCACCGGACTAGCATCCCACTGGCTCGGAAGAACAGACGTCCTGTCGAAGAACTCTACACTCGCGATCCCCGCGCACTCATCCCTCGCTTGCGCCACCCGCGAGTGGGCGGCATTTGTGGACGTCGAAAAATGTCGATGATGATCATATGGCATGCACGTCTCGACACTCGAGAGCAAGCCGAAGATGAAAATGCCAAATAAACCTCATGCCTCGCCCGATCAGGATGAGGACTCGCTTGGTGGTCCGCTAGCCGATGAGGGAGCCCCTCGGGCGGAAGATACGACCACAACTCTATAGCCGGCCGTGCCGAGAGCCGAATCGAAGAAGAGTCGGGGACTCCGACACAGCCCGACGTGCACCGAAAGTCACGCAGAGTCTGAGACCGGGCCCCAAAGGCTGCGAATGGAACATTGTAGAGGTCATACATAGCAACCGGAACCTTCCGGGAATGTCGACGTTCACGTAGAACGGCCGTGACTTCGAGAAGAATCCGTTCAGTGCTTAAAACGGCACGAGGGGGCTTTAAAACGGCGCGCCTTAAAATGGCGCGCCCCCCCTTTAAAACGGCGCGCCCCTTTTTCCTTCTTTGGCTACACGGCGCGCCCCGAAGGCCCCTTTGATGTTTAAAACGGCGCCCCTTTGAATGTGGCACCGTTTTAACCCCTAAACCTATTCTCTGAAGCATTTACCCGGCGCCGTAGCCAACCCGTCTCGTCATCAATGCGGTCCCCTGTTTCCTGGGAACTGCACGACGACGAACAAGCCTGAAGTGGTTAAAACTCCCACTTCGATCCGACGGGCAACCGAGCATATGCCGTGAATGGAAATTCTCGAGCCCTGCACTGTCGAACGCTTGCTCCGTCAGCCGGCCGCCCATTCCCCTGCAAATGATGAAAGCAACGTGGCTAGCGGTGTACATGCCAGCGAAGGAGGAGGCCATGCCTCTGCCCCTCTCCCGGTCACACTGTAGCCGCGGCGGAGGTGACGTCCACGACAGCGGCATTCGACACGGTGACCCCAGCAACGTCAGCAACGGCAACTGCGAACAGAACAAAAGCCACAGAAACGAGAAGCTTGCTTCCCTGCTCTCCCTATAAATACAAGCCCCAGGCAAGAAGCAAAAAAGAGGAGGGACGCTCTACTGGCGGCGAAGCCCTGCTCCGAAGTGTGAAGAGAGATAAGAGGGTGAAAGAAAGAAGGAGAGGTGAGGGGAAGAGAGCTCGGTTCCCCCCTTTGTCTTTGCATTTCCTTCTGCCCCTTTGATTTCCTTTTGGTGATCTTCATATGAAGACCTTTGTCTTCGTATTCCCTTTCAATGTAATCGGAGTTCGGTCTGTTGTGGAATGAAAGGAAAACTCCCCTTTGGGAGATTTTGATGCCCCAATCCCCCTCAATACTCAGCCTGTAGTGGCTCTGTTTTTCTCCATTCCGATCTACACCTCCCCCCCCCCCTCTCTAATCAGCCAGGGCCCTTCGAGGCTTGCTTGTCCATAGCATGTCCCTCAAGGGAACCCGTCACCGGATGAACATTCATGGCCCTCGTGGCAAACATCTGCCCCGCGTCGAAGATTCATCGCCCGTGAGTCGTGGTCGCTCTTGAAGGCTAGCCCTCGAGCGCTCCACACTCACACATGGGTTCGGACCGCCGTAAGGCCACTCCGATTTTTGAGGGTTACCCCGGAGCAATCCGTTTGGTGGCCTTCGCTTCTCTCTGGCAAGCCCCGATCTAGGGGAGGTGCTGCCCGATTCTCGCCAGGGCCAAGAACAAGTGAACACTCAAGAACGAACTGAGTTTTTAATCCAATACACAGTAAGCTCTGTGAATCAAACCCCCCGAATAAAACACTTAAACCTCCTGCTCACTAACCTTAACAAACCATCAACGATGCTTAAACCTTCATCATATTGATCTAGGGTGTCAATTGAACAATTAATCTAACTATTGATCCTTCTGTAGGCCATAGAATCAAGAACAGAAAGCAAAACAAGTCCACAGAACGAATAAGAAAACTCAAGAGACGATGTCCCGGCGTGGCCTAATCCGGCGCGGTCACTATTCCACCGCGCCGGTTTAACATCACTCTCAGAATCCCATCTCCTTTGAACGCTAAAACGGCGCGCCCCCCGTGGGAGCCTCTCTATCCGGCGCGCCCCCAGTCAGGTCGATCCGCGTGCGAGGGCGCACGTTGTCGAGTTCGGGCTTTACACTTAACAACCCGCTCCCCCGGACTGTGTAATGATGCCCCGTGGTATCGGACATGGACCTCGGGATCCCCGACATGGTCATGATCCGTGCACCTCTTGGGCCGATAGTTCATCAGCTTGACCCACTTCTTCCGGGATCCGATCCCGCACCCACATGAAACGCGCCGTACCTACGGCAGATATCCGAACGTCTTTGTTGTTACCTTCGATGCTTCGAATATGGACTCTCGACCGAATACTGGATGGTCCATCAGTGACTGATATATATATATATATATATACATATATACCGGGATCTAATCCCGCGCTTGCATTAAATTTGCCGCACTCGCAGCAAGTATTTGTATGGTTTTGAACGTCGTTTTGCATACCGATGCGGAGGGTTTAAATCATGTCAACCTAACTCGCATGCTTTAATGAAGAACGATCTTTAGGTCATTTGGCCCCTTTTCTTGGCGATTAATCAGAGGTCTTCCCCTCTCCGAGGGGATGTAATTAACGTCGCGGCCTTTATGGCGCAGCGGGTCTCCAGTCCCGACCCGATATCCACAATCGTCTGATTAGTCAGATGGAGCGCACCCCGGGCTTCGGACCACTCCAGTCTTGAAGCCCGAACACACTGTCACCTAGGTGACTGGCACGCCCTCGCACTAGATAAACCGATAAACTGATAAAAAGAACACCCCGATATCTCTACACCTCGAAACCTAGTGCGTTCCACACCCTCCTTCAACTCCTTACGGCTAGGAGGCCGACGACGGAGAGGAGGTGCCGGACCCCGTAGAGGCGGGCGCCGTGCTGTCGGTGTCGGACGCGTGTGAGCGAGTGCCTGCAGACGTTGCCGTTGTGGACTTGATCGATGAGCCACCTTCTCCGAGTGTTGCTGTTGTACGTGCGCCTGCTGAGGCAGGGCACGTGATGATGTAACCGGGGCAGGTCCTTGAGGGGATGCCCCTAGCTGTCTTTTCCTTTTTTTGCACTTTCCGAGGCAGTAGCCTTTTTGTAATTTCTTTCCTTAGAAATGGAAGTCTTTCTTTTGTTTGTAAAACTTGATATTTCTTCTGTGTACTTCCTTCTTCCTGGTCTGTCGCGAGATCCTCTGGGGATATGAAGCGGCGTCTTTTATGAGGACTCTAAAGGGGCACGATTTTCGGGATCCGTCGTTTCAATTTCCACGGATTCGATTGAGGCGGTGGGAACCCTCATGCTTCTGGGGACTCCGCCTCCTCCTATAAATGGTGCCTTTTGCAGCGTTCCAGCGATCCGCTCTGCGCTAGAGATCCTTTGTAGGTAGCCTTCTTAGAGAATGTCATCAGGAGATTCTGGTACTTCGTCGGATGATGAATTACTGTAGGCTCGTCGTCGACCCTTGGTCCTCCGGAGAAACCCAGCGCCGGTACCGTGGCGACCATGGCCTGCGCCTGAAGAGGATGGCCCGGTCTCTGAGCAGTACAGGCTCGGGTACCTGGATGGCTGGCGGGAGGCCTTGGAGAAGGTTAACCGTCCGTATGCCGGCAGGGGAGTCCTGCTTCTTGAGCCGGATAAGTTCCATCCCTGGTGGGACGAGAAGCGCCAGGGTATTGCTGCTTTCTATCCCTTAGCTAGTTCCCATTGCCGGTCTTCGCGGTATGTAACTGTTGTTTGCTCCTTGCAGGTGCTTGGTGAGATGCTTCACGTTGTTGGAACATCTTCCTATCTACCGGAGGAAGGATCGTAAGGAAGGGTGGGAACTGTTTTCCCTTCTTCCACTTTGTAGGCACAGTCGTGTGGCTTGGACGACGGTGGTGGGCTCCTCTGTTTGTAGGCATGGCCAGTACGTCTCTCCCCGCCGCTAATGGGGACTCGTCGCACGCTGTCCGCGGCAAGACACAAGACAACCTCTCCATTCAAGGGAGGCGCTGGTGGCAGCCGAGGCAGTGGGGCCTTATTCGCCAGTTTGGAAACATGGTCAGTACGCCAGGGTTTCCTCCCTAATGAGTTGGCCTTGTGGTACCGCTATCTCCCGTTGGCTTGTGTAGGCCTACTGGTTCCCTATAATGGGTGGACCTTGTTGGCTTTCTTTCAAGCAGGGGTGGCCGGGGCCGTTGGCCTAGTTTTCCTTGTGTAGGTCTTCTACTAGTGAAGCCCTTTGTTGGCCTGTGGGCTTTTTCCCGCTTCTCTGGCATAGGAGGCTTCTTCATCGGTACCCTCCCACATAACAAAAATGGGTACCTGGCGCCTGCTCGGAGATTCAGCATGACCGTGGACAGAGGACGATGCCGAAGAAGCGAGTCGCTGGAGTCATATGTTGCCATCGTCGAGCACGTCTTGTCTCTCCATGTACTTGTATTTGGCCCATGTGATGGTATTTTGCCAATGTCTGGCACCTTGTATTTTGACTAAAGAAATATAAATTCTTTATTTTGAGCCAATACTATTATGTACCTTTTGCTGGAGTGCTTCTGCGTACTTTCAGGGCGATCCTCCATGCTCGCATTCCATAGTGTTCATGTCCTTCGATGGAACCCTTAGGTTACCACTTTATTTTCAAGGGGAGCGGTGCTCGCCTCTAGGGAACCCTTAACTTACCTTCCCGTTTTCAAGGGGAGCAGTGCTCGCGCCTCTAGGAAACTCTTAAGTTACCTTCATGTTTTCAAGGGGAGCAGTGCTCGCGCCTTTAGGGAACCCTTAGGCTACCTTCTTATTTTCAAGGGGAGCAGTGCTCGCGCCTCTAGGAAATCCTTAGGCTACCTTCTTCGTTCTCAAGGGGAGCAGTGCTCGCGCCTCTAGGAAACCCTTAGGCTACCTTCTTTATCGTTCATGGGCAACTTACCTTAGTGGAGTACGGCTGGTGACGTTTCACTGGAAGTATTTCCTGAGGTTGACGGATTTCCACGTCCTGGGCACCTCTCTCCCCCCAGCATCACTAGCATGTACGCTCCTTTGCCGAGTGCTTCTGCTACCCGGTACAGGCCTTCCCAGTTTGGTGCGAGTTTACTTGCGGCTCCCCGTGGGTCAGCCACGCTTATTCGTCACAAAACCAGATCTCCGGGGAAGAAGTGTCGCTCCTTAACCCGGGCATTGTAATATTGAGCCAAGTTCTACTGATATGCCACAAGTTTTTCCTGGGCGTTGGTTCTTCCTTCTTCGAGCAAGTCCAGGTTTTCTCGCATTGCCTGGTTGTTCCTGGCCTCATCGAAATGTCCCACTCGTAACGAGGGGTGGGATATTTCCACAGGAACCACTGCCTTAGCTCCGTAGGCGAGATGAAAAGGCGTCTCCCCGGTGGCGGCTCTAGCAGTGGTCCGGTGAGCCCATAGAATGTTGGGGATTGAATCAATCCATGCATCGCATGTTTGGTCCAGGCGGGTCTTGATGCCGTGGAGTAGAGTTCGATTGGAGTTTTCCACCAACCCGTTGGCTTGGGGATGCCCCACCGAGGTGTAGTGGTTCCAGATCCCCAGCTCCGAGCACTTCTCCTGAAAGGCAGTGCTCGCGAACTGTCTGTCGTTGTTGGTAGTGAGGACCCTGGGGATCCCAAACCAGCAAATGATGCTTCGCAGCATGAATTTCCAGGCTGCTTCACTTGTTATCTTCTCCAATGGTTCCGCTTCAATCCACTTGGTGAAGTAGTCGATGGCGACTACGAGGAACTTCTTCCTTCCTTGTGCTTCAGGGAAGGGTCCCAATATGTCAATCCCCTATCGAGCGAACGGGCGAGGCTCCGTCAAGGCGTGGAGCTGTGTCGCTGGCTGGTGGTGCAGGTGAGAATACTTCTGGCATTGGGGACACCTCTGAACATAGTTGAGACAGTCTTGCTGCAAGGTGGGCCACCAATACCCTTGTCGGATCAGCGTCCTTGCGAGTGCTCGCCCTCCCACATGGCTTCCGCAGAGTCCTTCATGGACTTCTTGGATGGCCTGGTTGGCCTCCGTGGGGAAGAGTCACTTAAGTAGAGGAGCTAAGAGGGACCGGCGATATATCCGGCCGTCCACAATGGTGAAGTGGGCCGCTCTTGCCCGCGTGCGTCGCGCCTCGGCGTGGTCGCTCGAGAGTTGTTGCCAAAGGAGGAAGTCGAGCAGAGGATCCATCCAGGAAGGTTCGTAGTCGATGGCATTTACCTAGAGTGTTGGATCATCTATGCTCGGTGCAGATAGTTCCTCGATCAGGACAGACCTTGAACTGGAGATTGTGGTGGCTGACGCTAGGCGGGAGAGAGTGTCTGCTCGGACGTTCTCTTCGCGTGGGATATGGACCACTTCAAAGTGGGCGAACTCACTTGCTGCGGCCTTGGCCTTTTCTAAGTATTTCGTCATGGAGGGATCGCGAGCCTCGAACTCTTCCCTGACCTGGTTGGCGATGAGCATGGAGTCGATGTACGCTCGCACACTTGACGCCCCCATGTGTCTTGCCATACGTAGCCCAGAGAAGAGTGCCTCGTACTCGGCCACACTGTTCATGGTCGACAAGTTGAAACACAGGGCGTACTGTATCTCCACTCCTTCTGGTGAGAGTAAGACCAACCCCGCGCTGCTGCCCGCAGCGCAGGATGATCCGTCGACGTATAGCTCCCAGGTGGGCCCCGGGGACTGCTCGGTGGAGTCTTCGGTGGGCAGGGTGCATTCGGTGACGAAGTCCGCGAGGGCCTGGGCCTTGATTGATGTTCTTGGTCAGAACTTGATGTCGAATTCTCTCAGCTCGATGGCCCATTTGATCAATCTTCCGGACGCGTTAGGTTTCTGAAGGATTTGTCGGAGGGGCTGATCGGTGAGGACGACGATCGGGTAAGCGAGGAAGTATGGTCGTAGCTTGCGAGCAGCTGTAATCAGTGCGAGGGTGAACTTTTCAGTCCGCAAGTACCGGAACTCTGGTCCTTGTAGCACTCGGCTAACATAGTAGATGGGCTTCATGACTCATGTCTCCTCCCGCGCGAGCATAGCACTCGTGGTACTGGACGTCACAGACCGGTACAAGTGCAACTGCTCTCCCCTCTGGGGCTTGGCGAGGACAGGAGGTGTCGTCAGGTAGCGCTTCAATTCTTCGAACGCCTGCTCGCACTCCTGGTCTTAGTCGATACATCCCTTCTCTCCCGACGCCAGGTTAGCTTGCTTGATTAGTCCGAAGAAGGGTAGACATCGTTCGGCGGCTCGGGATAAAAACCGAGCCAGAGCGGCGACGTGCCCGGTGAGGCACTATACGTCCCTCACCCGTTTAGGTCGCTCCATCTCCAACACCGCTCTGATCTGATCGGGGTTGGCCTCGATTCCTCGGTGGGTGACGAGAAAACCTAGGAACTTTCCTGACCGTACCCCGAACGCACATTTAGCAGGGTTGAGTTTCATGTTGTACCTTCTGAGTGTGGCGAAGGTCTCTGCCAAGTCGCGCAGGTGTTCGACTTCTCGGAGGCTTTTCACGAGCATGTCGTCGATGTAGACCTCCATGTTACGGCCGATTTGCGAGTCGAGCATATGGTTGACCAGGCGCTGATAGGTGGCTCCAGCGTTCTTCAGCCCAAACGGCATGCTAGTGTAGCAGTATAAGCCGTGGTCGGTGATGAACGCGGTCTTGTCTTGGTCGGGCTGGTGTATGCTGATCTGATGGTACCCAGAATAGGCGTCGAGGAAGCTCAGCATTTCATACCCGGTCGTAGAGTCGACCAGCTGGTCGATCCGTTGTGGGGATGGATTTTATCCGTCTTTATATTTCATGTATTTTGTTTATATATTGATTATTTATTTGTTTGCATTCATCGATTATTAGGAGTGCCAGTCACCGGGGTGACAGTTTATTATGCGCTCGACCTGACTTGGTCAGTCGATTGTGAGATTCGGGTCGGGACCGGAAGTCCGCCATACCGTAAAGGCTATGGCATTAATTACGCCCTTCCTAAGAAGGACAACCCTTGATTAAACGCCAAAGACAGGAGGCCTCGGAGGGCGATCATAAATATTAATGTGCGTAATAAAGTTTTCATACTATAGAAAAAATGAACGAGCAAGTGACAGACTTGTTGAGTTTAATGAATTAAATCGGGCAGCATATCCCCCACTATCTTGGACTATGTCGAGTGGGAATAGGAGACCATCCATGCAGCGGCAGGATGGAATCCGTAAAAGATCGGGTATATACATGACCCGGGATCCGGAGGGATTAAGACATCGTAGTACGCTGTGTGACAGTACGATGCTTTATTGATATTCCCCTTGCGGGACCGTCGGAGAACATGCAGTGGCAGGACTCCGTGGACCATCGGGGTTTTAGGAGAAGACATCGTAGGACTAGGTGCAATGCGGGAGAGTTTCGGCAGCACCTTCCCTTTATCTTGGATTATGCCAAGAGGAGATAGGACATCCATCCACGGGGTGCCAGGATGGAAGCCGAAGAAAGGAGTTGGGCATGTAACCCGAGCTCCATTGTGATCGGGTCATGGCATCTCACTGGTATTCCCCTACTCAAAAGAGCCGTCGGAGCACATGCAGTGGCAGAGCTCCGTGGACCGAGGGGTCAAGAAATGTAGGGACAAAGTCCCATTAATTTAGCTCCGAGAACTAGTGGGTATGAGACCCATACTCCTCTGGCGATCCAATGGGGCATGGGCTATAGAATGGGTTTGATTGAATGGGTTTTACAGACTCTGGAGAGTTCTTGGCACAGCAAGGAGGGTGTGAGGCTAGATCTCGGTGTGATGGGGAGTTGGATGGGAGATCCCGGCGCGGTGGGGAGTCGGCGCGCCTTGGCCTGGTGATCTCAGCGCGGCCGGGATTTGGTCTCGACGTGGGAAGGCTGGCGCCGAGAGGTTTTGGGGCGCCGAGAGCACTTGGCGCCGAGAAGCTCTTCTCTGGAGTTTTCAGGGGGGTTTAATTCTGGGAATTTCACAGGGTTCGGACATGGGATTACAAAGGGGGTTCTTGGGAATCCTGGATCTTCATTTTTTTTGGCTCCAGAAGGTGAAGGCCGGGGGATCAAGAGGGGTTAAAGAGATATCTGGCAGTCTGATTACAGGCTGGTTATCCATGAAAATTGAACTCGACCAGAGATGTTCGTCGGGGCAGAGTGACAATCAGTGTCACCTAAATATTGTTGCTCACAGATGCGCTAGCGGAGACTATGAGATAGGCTGTCTCAGGTCCAGCTAGTGACAGAGAGACCCAAGGAAAAATGCAGACGATGATGTTGGGGGAAATCGACAGTGAGGGGATTTGGGAATCAGCTCCGGAACTCAATGACCCATGAGATTGGGGGAGGGATTCCGGAGCCAAATTCACATACAGTGCCCGAATACAATAGTCGTTGGCTTCTGTCTTGCAGTGCAGATAGAGATTTACCATCGAGAAAACATTCGGAGATGAGAGGCCATAAAACCCACGAAACTAGGACTCCTCGGAAGCCCTGGGTCCCAACCATCCATGGGTTCGAATGAGGGACCCTACTGCCTTCTCTATCAGAGAAGAAACAAGGTAGAGTAGAGAATCATGGCCAATACACACGCCGGACTCCCGCCTCCAAACGCCCATACATCTACCTTCACTCTCCACCAGTGCAAAGCAACAGCATACATCGAAGAGGTGTCCGGAGAACAAGAGCTAGACGCATTCGATGTTGAAATCAAGGGAAAAGACCTTGCTCATTCATACATATATATCGTCGATCACATCATCTGACTATGCCAGTTCATAGGAAATGGGGAGGGGAGATAACAACATTCTTCGGAGGAAGTAAAAAAAAGAAAAGATGCAGAGGATATACATCGGAGGAATGAAAAGCGAAGAAACAAAGGATGGGGGAGGGCGGAGTGTTGGCTCCTCTCCCTCCCCCTGCCGACAGACCTTCTCCTCCTTCTTCAGCCTCCGCAGCAGTCGCTCTTCTTCCCTTTTTTTCTTCCTTCTGTTTCTCTCCTCTTCTTTTTCTTCTCTCTATTGCCCTCTTTCTTTGATATATCTTCGTAAGTAGAGGAAATGGGGTTTTTATAGGCACAGCACCCCCCTTCTTGGCTTGGCGTGGTCTCGGCGCCCTTCCTTGCAGCAAGGCTCCTCGGCGCGCCAACTGTGGGAGACTTGGGCTTCACTTAAGGTCACTTGGCGCCAAGGACTGTGGCCCATTTAGGGGCTTTAGTCATTTGGGCTCCCTTTTGTTAGTGGCATGAGCTGTCACAATTACTGCATCTGCCTTGGCATTCATTTGATCCTTTGTATCCATAGTGGGGGATAAGCAGCGTAGATCCCATTCTATAGTCATCAGAATATCCCGAAGCTATTCTTCATCAGTCACGTGACTGTATGGGGGTTGACATGGTTTTAATCAACACCACCGTCTGAACGACGGCAGTGCCGGACATCAGCTTGGCCGGAGAAGGCTTCAGCCGGGTGAGGTATTGGTAGTGACAGCTCTTCTTCAATTCTGACTTTGCAGGAATCCTTGGGATCTTCATCTCTGATTTGATCTTCTCTTCGGTCCCATCTTTGTTCTTGATTATATTTTAGGTGTCAACAAATGCCCCCCACCTGTGGATGGCGTAAGTGCAGAATAAGCGCCACGGTGTCCGCAGGTGCATCATTTAGCCTCTGAGAGTATCTTTCTCAGCCTTTCAATACTGGTTTTCTTTGATCTTCAGCCTGATAGCTTTACTGTAATGGTTTCAGTATATTTCTTTTCTTTGTTTTTCCATATTTTCTGACAATTTTCTGCTTCATTAATAGCTTCAGATGGCTTCTTGGCGCATAGTTACCCGGTCCACATCCCGGCATGCTCCAGAAATGACTGCCCAGCCTATGGATAGTGTGGAAATATCTTCCAGTAGTTCTGCGACTGTCTCTGATGCAGAGGAAGAAGAAGCAGGTTTCAGCGATAGCGAGGCGGACATCTCCAAATCAGAGGTCCCATCCGTATCCACCGAAATTCTTCCGATGTTCCACCCTCCCAAATTGCTGGTGCTGTCTTCTGAGGAGGAGCTACAAGAAGAGTTTGCTGGTCTGGATATCGAAGCAGACATAACCCCTCCCTTTGTTGCTTCAGCTGCGAAGCTTTCCTCTCCCCTGCACTCTTTTGAGGACATTGACATCACATTAAGAGTGAGTCTCTTCTCCCCCTTTTTTTTATGTTGTCATTTCATCGGCTCTTCTTTTTTTTTATTCACTGCTTGATGTCGTCTTGATCTGTTCACAGGAACCTGCTGTCACCAACCCAGTAACAACTGCAGCTTCTGAGGCCACTCCATCTGAAGCCTTGGCTATCATCCATGTTCTGTCAGCAACCTGTGTGGGCATTTCTGGGATTGTTCGTCCCGTGCCAGTGAGGGTACAGTCTTCTACGGACCTAGCGTTATTGGACTTGGGAGCCTCGGGGGAGAGCTCGGCTCTTATCAGAGTTTTAGATTTTAGAGCTGAGGTGGACCCAGCTAGGGGTTCTGCTTTTGTACCGGCCGCAGTGATGACTATTGCGCCTGAATCAGCGATCCCTAAAACAGCGATTATGGAGATTGAACCCCTGCCCCTTCGAGTCATAGCCCCTACGGCCTCATCACTGAAGGAAGTAGCCGTTGCAGAAGAGATGGCCGAGCAGGAGGCAATTGCCGCAGAGACTGGCCTGTTATCCATAGCTGGCTTAAAAGCAATCTCCATGGTTTCAGAGTCGGAGGAGGGGGTGCCCCGGGAAGAGAACGCTGAAGATGCAGCCATTGCACCGGAGACCCATGATGAAACAGCTCCAGCACTCACGAGTCCTTCCCCTCCGAGCATTCATACAGTAGTCCTTGAGGAGATGGCGGTGGAAGAGCCCTCAGCTCCGCAAGAAATTATAGAGAAGGTCCAATCAGCCTCTTCAGCAGATCTCCCGTCTTCTTCCTCCCGGCCAGATGTTGCATTATGGGCAGGTATTGACAGTGAGGTGACTTTTGAAGTAACCCCATTCCCTTCCTTTGGCTTTGCTTCATCCGAGAGCTTTGTTTGGAAAAATCTGGACATGCTGCGCCAACTAGTGGAGTCCCAGCCTAGACTGACTTATCCGCAGCTAAAAGAGATAGCCGAACGCTTCACCGCTGGTCTGCAGGCGATGGGTTGTCCCTTAGAAACATGGGCCCAGCGTGTTCTGTTGTTGCTAAAATTTGTACACCACCGGAATTTCCTGGCGCGTGTTATGTCTGACAGACTGGCAGCTTTGAAGTTGTAGAAGGTAGAGTGCAAATCTGAGCTGGGGAAAATGAACTCTATCCTTCAGGAGCGCCGAGGCCAACTGCAGTCTCTGACACAGCGGGAGCAGTTTATATGCAACCGGATAGACATTCTAGAAGGTGAACTGGCTGATATCCGAGCTGAACTGCCGCAGATAACAACCTCTCGGCCGCAGTTCGCAGAGGAAGTAGCTCTGTTGGAGGGGCAGGTGGTGTCTCTTCAGGACGAGTCCGCTCGGCTACAGGAGGAGGAGGCTCGTCAGCATGAGTTGGGGGCTGCTCCGTATGTGGGTGTTCTGGCTTTCAAAGACATCTTCTGGCGCCAGTGAACATCTCTTCCTTTTTTTCTCCTCTTTTTGTAATACAATTCCCCCTCATGGGCTCTTATTGTACTCTTTTTCTTCTTTATATAGTGAAGAGGAATCTTTATGATGGTCTCATGTGTGACTGTTCTTCACTTATTGCATCACCATTACTTCATGATGATTCGGTAGCGGTTTTAGCAATCCTCATGCGGATAGCCCGTATTTAGCAGGAGAGTGTCCACCCCTTCAGAGAAAGGATGGGGAACTCGCTCCACCCCGGGTGCTTAAACCGAATTTTTTAGGTAGTAGCGGATGTCTTTTTCGGCCATTTGTGCCGCAAGTGAGGTTGTTTGCAGAAAAGTGAATGAAAAGGTTTAGAGTATCATCCGGAACAGACGAATGGTCCATCCCGGGTAGGTTTCAAAGCCTGTCGAGGCAATGTGCCAGTCGACCAGTGAATGATTTTATCATCGATATTGGGTTTATATCGATGCAAAGAAGTTCTATAGGTTTCATCAGAATAGACGTAAGGTCTAGACTGGGTAGACTTTATCGTAGGTGGGATATGAAAGGGTATACGATTTTCGTCAGGACAGACGTAAGGTCTGAACTGGACATGTTTTATCATTGATCGGGCAAGGCGCCGGTCGACCAACAGTTGGTTTCATCATCGATATTGGGTTTATATCGATGCAAAGGAATTTCATAAGTTTCATCAGAATAGACGTAAGGTCCAAACTGGATAGGGTTTCATCATTGATCGGGCAAGGTGCCGGTCGATCCATAGCTGGTTTCATTATCGATATTGGGCTTATATCGATGCAAAGGAATTTCATAGGCTTCATCAGAATAGACGTAAGGTCCAAACTGGATAGGGTTTCATCATTGATCGGGCAAGGTGCCGGTCGATCAATAGCTGGTTTCATCATCGATATCCGGTTTATATCGATGCAAAGGAATTTCATAAGTTTCATCAGAATAGACGTAAGGTCTAAACTGGGGTAGGGTTTAATCATTGATCGGGCGAGGTGCCGGTCGATCAACGGTTGGTTTCATCATCGATATTGGGTTTATATCGATGCAAAGGAATTTCATGAGTTTCATCAGAATAGACGTAAGGTCTAAACTGGATAGGGTTTAATCATTGATCGGGCAAGGTGCCGGTCGATCAATAGCTGGTTTCATAAGAGTGGTGATGGGTTTTATCGTCGGTGGGACTTTTGAAAGAGGCATGAAGACTTTATCAGGACAGGCGTAAGGTCTATCCTGCAAGGGTTTTATCGCTGACCGGGCAAGATGCTGAGCGACAAATAGAAGGTTCTTGTAAATGGTGGGAGATGAAGGTAGCATGTCATTGGCATGGAACTTTTTAAATTACCACATTACTGACCCAAGCGCCCTTTCAGGTTTTCACCGGAGCCAGCCCCCTCTTGCTTTTGCCCACGCGTCCTTTCGGGTTTTCACGTGGCGGGGTACCTGATTTTGCCTGCAATGCCCTTTCGGGTTTTCACCACAGCTGGGTTTTGGCCATTTTTGCCCTTGTTCAGAATACCTGAACAAGTCTGGCGGAGCATCTCTATTTTTAGCCCCATTTTGTCTATTTTTTTTTCTTTTGTTGAACTGGGACTTTGGCTTTGTAAATTGTTAATCCATGTGCTCAACTGTGTATGCATCGTCATTGATGTGGGTGTTAACATCAATGCAAGGGGTATGGGGTTTCATCATCCACCCAGGCGGAGGGCCTGGGTTGACTTGAGTGTGTTTTGTGGCTTAGGCGCGAAGCCGTTCACCGAGAGCATGACTGTAATCGTTACTGTGGGGATTGACATTAACGCAAAGGAACGGGATTTCATTATCCATCCAGACGGAAGGTCCGGATTGACTTGAGAATATGGGTAGCAGCTTGGGCACGAAGCCGTTCGCTGGGAATGTAGGTTTCATTGTTAATGTGGGGTTTAATCATTAACTCAAATGGATGGGATCTCATCATCTATCCAGACAGAAGGTCCAGATTGACTTAAAGAAATGTGTGTAGCAGCTTGGGCACGAAGCCGTTCGCTGGGAATGTAGGTTTCATTGTTAATGTGGGGTTTGACATCAACGCAAAGGGATAGGATTTCATCATCTATCCAGACGGACGGTCCGGATTGACTCGAGAACGTGTGTAGCAGCTTAAGGACGAAGCCGTTCGCTGGGGATGTAGATTTCATCGTTAATGTGGGGTTTAACATTAACGCAAAGGAATGGGATTTCATTATCCATCCAGACGGAAGGTCCGGATTGACTTGAGAAAATATGTTATGTTTTTATCAGAGCAGACGGAAGGTCTACCCTGGATGGGTTTCAGCATCGATCAGGCAGTGTGCCGCTCCATCAGTAGCTAATTTCACCACCGGTATTGGGTTTATACCAATGCAAGGAGTCCCATAGGTTTCATCGGGATAGACGTAAGGTCTAAACCGGATAGGTTTTATCGTTGATCGGGCAGTGTGCCAATCGATCAATAGCAGGTTTCATCATCGGTATTGGGTTCATACCAATGCAAAGATTTCATAGGTTTCATCGGGATAGACGTAAGGTCTAAACCGGACAGGTTTTATCGTTGATCGGGCAGTGTGCCAATCGATCAATAGCATGTTTCATCATCGGTATTGGGTTCATACCAATGCAAGGATTTCATAGGTTTCATCGGGATAGACATAAGGTCTAAACCGGACATGTTTTATCGTTGATCGGGCAGTGTGCCAATCGATCAATAGCAGGTTTTATCACGGTGGGACATATGGTAGGTTTCATCAGAATAGATGTAATATTTAAACTGGATAGGTTTTACCGTGGTGGGTCTCGGGCAGAAAGTGGAAGGGTTTTATCAGAACAGACGGAAAGTCTATTCCGAGATGGGCTTTAGCATTGATCGAGACGATATGCCTTATGATCGACGGGGTTTCATTATCGGTGGGACATGCGGTGGATGTGCTGCCGAAGGAGATTCATGAACTGAACTTTTTATATTACCACATTACTGACCCAAGTGACCTTTCGGGTTTTCACTGGAGCCAGCCCCCTCTTGCTTTTGCCCACGTGCCCTCTCGGGTTTTCACATGGCGGGGTACCCAATTTTGCCCGTAGCGCCCTTTCGGGTTTTAGCCACAGCCGGGTTGTTTGCCATTTTTGCACTCGTCCAAGATATTTTGGACGAGTCTGGCGGGGCACCTCTATTTTAAGCTTCATTTCTTATCATTTTTATATTATTTTTATATTTTTGATTCTCGCGTTGTTCTCTGAGCATGTGCCATTCATTGATGTGGGGTGAACATCAATGCAAAGGAGAGTAGGGCTTCATCATGTAATTCAGACGGAAGGTCTGAACTGAAGTTGGTGGACGGCGGCTTGGGCATGAAGCTGTTTGCCGGGAATGTGGATCTTATCGTTGGTGCGGGGGTAAACATTAACGCAAAGGAGAGTGGTTTCATCGTCTACTCGGACGGAGGGTCTGAGTGACATTGTCATGTAGCAGCTCAGGCATGGGGCCATTCGGTGGAAATGTGCATAAATTTTATCGTTGACGTTGGGCGAACATCAACGCAGAGGAGAATGGGATTTTATCATGCAATACAGACGGGAGGTCCGAACTGATGTTGATGTGTAACAGCTTAGGCCTGAAACCGTTCGCCGAAAAGGTGGATGAGTTTTATCGTCGATGTGGGGTAAACACCAACGCAAAGAAGAATAGGGTTTCATCATTTAATCCAGACGGAGGGTCCGAACTAATGTCTAGTGTGTAGCAAAGGAGCGACCCTCCTGATTGTCATCAGTCTTCATTTATTTGTCCATTCGCCACTCCCCCAGCAGGCAGTGGTGCGGCATGATAGAGTTTCAGATGTTTCCCATTGAAGGGTGAGAATTGCACATCTCCGCGGTGGTTAACGACCACGTAGGCCCCGCCTTCGTAGACGTTGTGTACTATGTAAGGACCTTCCCAGTTAGCAGTCAACTTTCCTTTTGGGTTGGAGGCCATGACCGCCCTCTTCTTGACCATAACGAGGTCGCCTTTCTTGAATTCTCGTCCTTTCACGAGTTTGTTGAAGGCATTTGCCATGCGCGCCTGGTATATTTGGATATTTTTCTGGGCTTACAGACGCTTCCCCTCTAATTCAGCCAGTTCTTCAAGTCTTCTTTCAGCATTGGTTTGTTCGTCACGAACTAGACCATGCTGGACTGCAATTCTGAGTGACGGTACTTCCAGCTCTATAGGGACTACTGCCTCGGAGCCGTATACCAGTGAATAGGGTGAACAACCCGTGGGGGTTTTATAGACGGTGCGGTATGCCCATAGTGCTTCATACATCTTTTCACCCCAGTCCTTCTTATTAGAGCTGACGACCTTGGCTAGCAGGGTGCACAGCGTCTTATTGAAAGCTTCGGCCAATCCAGTTGCTTGTGGATTGTAAGGAGTGGAGGTCCTCCATTCAATTTTGTACTTCTCGGCAAGCCGATATAATTTTTGGTTCTTGAAGTGACTTCCATTATCAGATATTATTCGGCTGGGGACCCCGAACCGGAAGATGATATTGTGCTTGATGAATCTGGCAACCAACTCGCCAGTCACTTCTTTGAGTGCTACTGCCTCCGCCCACCTGGAGAAGTAGTCTGCTATAGCCAGGATGTACCGGTGTCCAGCTGAGGAAGTCGGTAGCGGCCCGACCACATCAGTTCCCCATTGAGCAAAAGGCCAGCTGGGAATTGTTGGGTGTAGAGCTACAGGAGGCCTCCTGGGTACAGCGGCATGCTCCTGACATTTCTGGCATGACTTTGCAAACTGGCAACAGTCTTCGAACATAGTGGGCCAATAATAACCCAGCTTCTTGATTTCAATCTTCATCTTAGGCCCAGCCTGGTGTGCCCCTGCTGTTCCAGCATGTATCTCTTTCATCGCTTGCCAAGCTTCTTCAGTAGACAGGCAGCGAAGCAAGATCCTCTTGCGGGTGTCGGCCATAATTCGAACAAAGTTCCATTTCTGCATTCATAGGAATCTTTGACCCTTAGGAGTTTCATTCTCTCTTCTTTGTTCTTGGGCAGCTGTTGGTATAGGAACCACTGCAATAGATGATGTCTCCAATCAGACCCCTGTACTTTGTCAACGGCATCAACCTCATACTCTTCAGGACACGTTTCCAACATGCTGGGGACTTGCCGCATGTTCATGACAATGATGTTGAGTGTCTCATCTGGCGGGACTGATAGTGAGCTGGCCAGCTTTGCCAATGCGTCAACTTGAGCATTATGTCTCCGGCCCACATGATTGAGCTCAATGTGGTAGAAGTTCGCCATGAGGCGTATAGCCTTTTGGTGATAGGGGTTTAATTCTAGCTTTCGCACTTCGAATTCCCCCTGCATTTGTTTTATTACTAACATTGAGTCACCGAATACCTGAAGCATCCGAATGCCCATACTGAGGGTGATCTGAAGACCAATTATCAGAGCTTCATATTCAGCTTCATTGTTGGTGCAGGGCTTGTTTATGGAACAGGAGGTGTGTATTACTTCTCCGTCTGGCGATTTCAGCACAATGCCGACCCCTGCACGTATTCTGGTTTTCCCATTGGAATCAATTTCTGTTCTTGATGCCCCATCGAAATATAATTGCCACATGACTGGCTGGGTTTGGCATGCTTCGAGCACTTCATCATCAGGGAGCTCGGTCTCCAGCATAGCATTTTCTGGTACAGGGTGCTCTGCAAAGAAATCAGCCACAGCTTGACCCTTTATAGCCCTTCGAGGTATATAAGTAATGTCAAACTCCATCAGAATCACAGCCCATTTGCCTAGTCGACCTTTGAGTGCCAGCTGAGTCAATATATATTTGAGCGGATCTGCTGTAGATATCAACCTGATCTCATGTGACAGCATATAGTGTCGGAGCTTCTTAACGATGAAAACTAGTGCCAAGCAGGTCTTCTCTATGTAAGTATATCTTTCTTCAGTTCTGATCAACCTTCTGCTAATGTAGTATAAGGCTTGCTCCTTTCCCTCTCCATTTATTTGTGCTAACATTGCCCCCAACGAACAATGTGTGGCTGCTATATAGAGGATCAAAGGGCTGCCCTTGATTGGTGCCCCCAATACCAGAGGGGTCTTGAGATATTCCTTCAGCTTTTCGAAAGCCTCTTGGCATCCGCCGTCCCACAGGAATGGCACATCTTTCATCATGAGCTTATGAAAGGGGTGGCACCGACCCGACAAATTTGATATAAATCGGCGGATGTAGGCTAGACGCCCTTGCAGAGACCTTAGCTCAGACAAATTCTTTGGTGGAGGGAGTTCTTGAATAGCCTTGATCTTGGACGGATCAATTTCAATACCCCTGTGCCGGACAATAAATCCGAGAAATTTTTCGTTGGTCACGCCGAAGGCGCACTTCATAGGGTTCATCTTCAGCTCGTATTTCTGCAGCCTTTGAAATACTACCCTCAGGTCCTGCAGATGATCTTCTTTCCTTCTGGTTTTCACCACCAGGTCATCAACATAGCACTCCACCTTTTTGAAGAGCAATTCATCGAAAATCCTTGTCATGGCTCTTTGGTAAGTCGCACCGGCATTCTTAAGGCCAAACGGCAATCTTTTGTAGTGGAATATTCCTTTTTGGAGTACAAAATGTAGTGTGTACTCTGTCTTTTTCAGCAATCCAAATTTGGTTGTATCCGGATGAACCGTCCATAAATGACAGGGCTTCATGACTAGTGGTTGCATCAATCA
Source organism: Amorphophallus konjac (assembly GCA_022559845.1). NCBI lineage: Eukaryota > Viridiplantae > Streptophyta > Magnoliopsida > Alismatales > Araceae > Amorphophallus > Amorphophallus konjac. Next base: position 25,005,256 of record CM040117.1, read on the forward strand.
TCACTTCAGTAATTGGCACTGAGAAATCATCCTTTGGGCAAGCCTTATTAAGGTCTCGGAAGTCAACACATATTCTGATCTGCCCATTTTTCTTCTTTACGGGCACTATATTTGCCAGCCATGTGGTGTACTGATTTTCTTCGACGAAGCCAACATCAATAAGCTGTTAGCTAGGTGCGATAGATAAACACAGATCCAGAGGGGGGGTGAATGGATCTTTCAAATAATTTTACCCAATTTAAGTTCTACCGCTTAGATGTGCGGAATTAAAAGCGGATGCAGATATAAACTGAGAAAACTTAGGAAGCTATTGCAAAGCAGTCCAATAGAATAAACTCACACTCGATCCTAAACAAACATCTAGTGAGCGCAGCAGAGAAGTGAACACATAAGGCAAACAAACCACAAAAGAACACCAGGCTTTTTAGGTGGTTCGGTCCAAAGACCTACGTCCACCCCTCACTCCCAACCGGAGTGAGGCTTCCACTAGTAACACTAGCAAAGCAGACTCAGTCTGCAACAAATGCTGCCAAACAGCTTGACCAGGGGAACAACCTCCCCTCTTCCTCCCAACCGGAGGGACACCCCAAGTGACTCCCAGCCACTTGGAAACCAGAGACGCACAGTCTCTCTTCCTCCAAACCGGAGGGAACACCTAGTCTTGCAACCCACAAGACTAGAACCGGAGGACCAATCCTCCCTTCCTCCAAACCAGAGGGGAACCTAGAGACCCAAGTCTCTCTTCCTCTGAAACCCAGAGGGAAGCACAAGTGACACCAAGTCACCTGCAAACTAGAGGTCTCGGACCTCTCTTCCTCCCAACCGGAGGGACCCCTGGACTTGAAACCTACAAGCCCAGAACCGGAGACAAATCTCCCTTCCTCCAAACCAGGAGGGAACCCACAAGTAGCACCCAGCTACTTGCAACCGGAGATAGCAATCTCCCTTCTCCTGAACCAACAGGAGGGACCCCGACCTCTCTACAGAGTATCGGAAAGACAAGATATCAAATGAAAAAGATAAACAGAAAATAGAGTCACAGCGACTGAAAAGCTGTAAATGAAATACAAGGAATATGGCTCTCGTAGGAGCTGACTGGATTGGATCTGATCCAAAGTCCAGTAGGCAGATCTTCAACTGAAGCTTTTTTCTTCTTCTACACGAGCCCTCTCTCTTTCTCTTTTTCTTCTTCTGATGGATCTCTCGATCTCTCTTCTGCTCTCTGGCTCACTCTTCTTCTTTCTTCTTCAGCTGCTCTTACTCTCTTTCTTTCTCTTTTTCTTCTTCTTCTCTGTTCTCTGTATCGTGGAGGCACTCTAAGTATTTGGTTTCTGGTTGAGCAGAAGAGTTGATCAGTTTTCTTAGAGTGTTTTTAATCTGTCAAGAGAGCGAAATTCTAGTTGAGCTATATTTTGTCTAAATCGTCTTGTTAGCATTCTGATCTTAATTTGGGCGAAGGTTTTTAAGGGGCATATTCATTCACCCCCCCTCTGAATACTGCACCGAACCTAACAATTGGTATCAGAGCAAGGTTCTCTGATTGATCAGATCCAACGATCTGCAGAGGATCATGTTGTCCCTTGGTGCATTTCTGATTTTACTCTTTGCTGCATTAATTTGCTTACCGATTTATTCAATGGGTTCTCCACCGGTTTTTAATGGCTCTAACTTTAACTCATGGGTTAGCAGTCTACATAACTATGTGAATTTGATGAATCCGGATCTGTGGAAGTTAATCTCACATGGTCCTCACAGACTGCCAAAAGAAAAGTCCAAATGGACTAAAAGTCACAGATCGAGAAATGAAGAGAATCAGAAAGTTTTGAAATTAATGAAAGAAGCCACTGACAAGGCTCTACATTCTTATTTTTATGACTGTAGGTCCGCTAAGGACATTCTGGATCAGCTGAAGATAGCTCAAAGGATGAATGAGGACAGCTGCCTGATGGCTGACAAGAGCAACCATGGCAGTGATCAAGATGAATCCGAAGAACAGGATGATGAGGAGGTAAACCCTTTCAAGAATTTTTCTTTAGATGACTAGGAAGATGCCTATGCCAATCTGACAAGATCCCATAAAAAACTAGGGAAGAAGTATAAAAGTCTGAAAAAGGAGCTAAAGAATCATGAGAATGCTAAATCTCGAGGTGAAAGCCCTGAAATTCTAAAAATTGAAAATGAAATTTTTAGAAGTCAACTACAAGATTTTGATTCTATTACTACAGATCTAGATCATTTGAAATCTGAAAAATAAACTCTTATGAAACAAATTGGTTTACACAAAAAGGAGAATCAGGAGCTTGTTTGTGAAATTTCTGAACTAAAGATGAGGCTTAGTTTAATTGATGATCAGGTTCATCACAATAATGCAGTTCAGAATGAAAAATTAGTGAGAGAATTAGAGTGTGTAAACTCTGAATTGGAAAACATGAAATCTGTAAATGAAATACTCAATAATCAGCTCAAGGAATTTGAACACAAATCAATAAATCTTGAAAAAGAAAATAGATTGATTTCTGAAAAATTAGAGGCTGATAGAGTAACAAATTCAGAGATTCAGAAAAATCTTGACAAACTTCAATCTGAAAAATAACCAGAAATGTTTTATGAATGTCAGCCTTCAACAGATGACTGGGTGGTTGATGATGATCTCCTAGAGAAAAACAGGAAATTGGAAGAAGAAATCAACAAACTGAAACATCTAAACACCCAGCTGACAGATAGGCTATTGACAATTGAAAAAGGCAAGGGTGTGAGCATAGATAATTCGGATAGGTTGATGAATGCTGAACAAGAAATTGAGAGTCTAAAAACCATCAACCTAATGTTGAGTGGAAATGTCAAATGTTGTGAAGAGAAGGTAGCTAAATATGAGCTTACTATCACATCCCTTCAATAAGAAGTTGATGATCTTTACAAGTCCCTATCTGAAGCTGACAAGGAAATAGAATTAAAATAGGAAGTAGAAAAACTCAAAAGTCTGAATGATGCCTTGCATCAACAAGTAATTTCCTGTGAAACAGAATTGTCCAAATATGAAGTTAAAATTGCTGATTTGAATTCTGAGATTAAAGATTTGAAAAATTCTCTATCAAAATTTGTCAAGGGAAAGGACAATCTGAATAAACTTCTGGGAAAGAGTGATAACTCTCAGAGAGAGGGGTTGGGTTACAGTTCAACAAACAAAAGGATCAATAGCAATAAAACTTCAACTGTGTTTGTAAAAACTTCTGATCAAAACACAACTGCTGGTCCTTCTGTTTTTCAATTCACTGCACAAAAGTCCACTGTGAAACCCAAAATTGTGGAACAAACTCCAAAACAGAAAAAGGGTGAAAACTCACAGAAAAAGGACAAAGACACTCCTGTTGGTATAAAGAAGGTTGATGGAAACAAATAGAAAACTATTTTTGTTAAATGTTCTGAACAAGAAAAGCCTTCTACTTCATCTCCACCTCAGAACAAGGCTAAGAAAATAGAAAAACAGAACAAAAATCAGAAAAAGACTAAAAAACACTCACATGCATCTAGGAAGAAGATGATATGTCACTACTGTCATAAATTTGGACATCTGATGCATGAGTGTAAATTGATGGAGAATGATGATATGAATGCTAGAAAATTTCATGATAAAAATCCTTCATCTCATAAAAAGAAAATTGAATGTTTTCACTGTGGCAAATTAGGACACATAATTACACAATGCTGGTTTGCAAGTGGTAAGAAAACATCTCATCCATATCATGCTAAATTCTCTGCAAGCCAACATGGTTTTAATAAGAACAAATTTGCTTCAATGAACCAGCACATCACTTGTTTTAACTGCAACAAGACTGGTCACAAGGCCACTGAATGCTGGTCAGGTTTTCATAGAATAAATTATTTTGCTTGCTCTCACTGTGGGAAGAATGGCCATACGGTCAAGAACTGTTGGCATGTTCAGAAGAACACTATTAATCCCTATGTTGTCAAATTCCCTGCAAAACCATTTGCAAGATTTTCATGCTATAACTGTGGGAAGCCAGGCCATAAATCTGCTGAATGTTGGATGGTTAAGAACAAGCATCAAACTGCTCATGCATATAACAGAAAATCTTATGAACATGTTTATAAACATCACCCTGCTGTTAATATGCATCATAAGAATCAAACACCAGTCATTTCATGTAGATACTGTGGAAAATTTGGACATTCTATGGATGACTGTTCACTGATGAAATTTGATGATAATGTTGCTATGAAAATGTTTAGAATACCTGTTAGAGCTAACGCAGGACCCAAAGCTACTTGGGTCCCTGCAGGATCAAGATGATCAAAAACTTTGCAGGTGTGCCTTGGACTGAGGAATAAAGAGGGGTAAAACAAACCAAGGCATCCAAGTTAATAAAGCCCCTTTCAGGTAAATTCTCTGCACTTCTTGTTCTTAGATTTACTGCATAGCATGTTAAATCTGTTTTTGCATATTCATTCATTATCTGCATTGTCAAATCTGAATTCTCTGAACTCTCCTCATCTGATGGTATGTTTTGCACTCAACTCTGTTGATGGAAATTGCCATGATTTGTGTTTTAATGATTGTCTGAATTTGCATATGCTGCCATTGAAAAATCTGATGCATTTATCATGCATGATCACTATGGTATATTAAATGGTAAGCTACTAAAAGGCAGGGAAATCATTTTGGAAGTTCTTACTATGTGTGAGATGGTCTTTTAGACCAAGTTCTCTGCCTAGTACCATGGGTCATATCTCTTTATAGGGCAGTCTGAATGAGCATAAACCTTGAAATCATGTTTCAATGCTTTAATTGCATATCATGCACTTTGTAAGGGGGAGTCTGATTGATGTTTGCATAATTCTGATAATCTCATTTGCTGAATGCATACATGTAGTTAGTTGCATTGCATTTCCTTACATTGAAAAATCAAAAATTTGATTCCTTGCATCTAGATAGGGGGAGCATTCCTGTTTCATCTCTTCACCTCTTGAACTCCTTCTGTCTAGCAATCTGATCTATTCTTGGCAAATATGTGGTTCACTTGAATTCTGTATTGTCTACACTGATATAGCTGATCTGTCTGTATTCCAGACTCAGCCATTGATTCTGTCTACTATGAATTCAATTGGTAGCTTGTTCCTATCATACACATTTCTTCATATCTTGTCAAGACTGGTCAAAGCTAATCTGACTGATTTTTAGTCTTTAATGCTGGCTTCTGAATTGCTCTATTCTCTCAACTATTGGTATCAGAATTGCTCTCTGCTAATTTCTCTTGACAATGTCATTGATTCAGCCGAATGAGGAAAGATTTAATCAGTGCACCCTAGGCATAAATCAGACACTCTGAAAAGAAGAATCTTCTATTATACTGGCTTAAGAATGTTTTGATAAATCAAATTGATTTAAGCCTAATGTATTTTCTAAGTTTTGATGTAAAAGACTTGAAAATATCTGAATCATCATGCTTAATAAATCTTAACCAATTGCCTCATGAATTTCATGCAAACTTTCTTAAATCTGAAATTTTAAAAGACATGGCTTTCTTTCGTTAAGATACATGTAGAAAGTATTGTTCTTAATCATTTCAAGTGTACTGAGCTTTTTTTGAAGAATATGAAAACATTTAAAATTTAAAGCTAGAGCAATGACTGTGGTCACAGAGACACTGGGTTTTCTATCAATGAAATAGAGTAAGCCCATGTCATGAAGTGCCATAGTTACCTCTTTTCAATATGGTTGAAAATTTGGCAGAGCAATGGCATGGTTGTGTTGAGTAACTGGGGATTCTGGCCTCTGATCAAGGTGTCTCCTCATGTAAAAAGATACTCCATTACTAACTCTGTTCTCTTTGAGAGGCAATACGGTTGTCACATTGAGTAATTGGGTCACTTCACATAAGACATGTTGTGCCTTATGTAAAAAGGTGTTGACTGAACCAAAATTGCTCAGGAAAAATAAGTGCTGCTCAATTGGTATCAGAAAATTCTGAAAATCTAAAGACAAGCTCAGTCTCATTTATTTCTGTTTAATCTCAATATGATCTTGTGTATTTTCCATAGGAGTCACTGAATTTAAATGAGTAAGATGGAAGGAGGTTAAACATGAATATCAAATGAGTTGTTGGTTCACCTTTATTAAAATGTGTTTCATATATGAGTATTGAATTTTCTTGATAAACTTTGAATACATCTCTCTTAAATCATGATGGTCAGTTTAAACTCATTCATAATCTATTATAATTGAAGAATCTGAAATTCATTTACAAGGATTTATGAATTTGGTGTGCTAATGAAAATCTGTCTTCCTCATTTATTCACTTTGATTACAGTCTGTGTTTTGCTGATAGATGCTCATCACTTCACTATATCAATTGGCTTCACTCCATCATCTAATCAGGGGGAGCTTTCCTGTCTTGCTGAGTGTCTCTCTTAAAGGGGGAAATCTAGTCAGCATTCTTGAGTGTCCCTGTGTTTTTGTTGATATTCTCCCTTCACTCAATTGGTTTCAACCTTCAAAACGTTTCTGATCATATTGCCCTCTATCAATGTGTTTTGATTGACATTGGTTCTCTTTTATGTGACGCACAACTCTCAGAATTTTTTTTGGATAACCAGAGTTCATCCTTGTAGATTTCTCTTGCATCATGGATCATAATGGCAGAATTCTCTGGTCTGTTTGAGGCACTATATGCATAAGGGGACAATGTGCTAGATTGTCTGATCAATTTGTTTGTCTGCAATAGCTCTATATCTTCTGCCATGTCAAAGGGGGAGTATTTGTTGCATATGCATGACTGCATAAGTTGTTTGACTAAGGGGGAGAATTGATTTAAATGATTCTGATATTGTGTTGCCCTCATCTGCTGAACTATTTTGAGTGTCTCATATGACATCACTAGATTATCAAAGTATTGTTTTCTTTTTGATGAAGTCAAAGGGGGAGAATACTTTGATGAGTCTAGTCTGAATATTCCATTTCTTTCATTCATAAGACTCATAGTATTACCATCATCAAAAAGGGGGAGATTGTTGGATATTGTGTTTTGATGATGACAAACACTATGACTCTCATATGTTTGATGTCATATGTGTTTTGATGAGACATAGTTACGTGTTTTGATGATGACATAGTTTACGTGTGTTTTGATGATGACAAATTGATGTCATATATGTTTACTTCATTCAGAACTGCTCATTCAGAACTTGGTACATTGCTTAACTGTGAGCATGGCATAGACTGTACACTCGTCTGTCTGCATGAGTCACCAAGTCCACACATTGCATCGTGTGTTTTTCATGAAGTCTATACACTGGCATGCAGCGTCTCATGAAGTATGTACATCCTCTTCAAGCATTTCAAAGTCTATACATCGCTTGGAGTTCTTTGAAGTCTATACACTGGTCCATCTCTCAAGTCTGCACAACCTTCTGATTGGACTTAACGTCTATACATTGTGCATCGTCTCAATTTGCGTCTCATGCCAAGTCTATACAGCCTGCCTTCACGTTCAGAGTCTATACATCCACAGTGGATCTTCAAAGTCTGAACATCCGTTCACTTCACTCAAGTCTATACATCCACAGTGGATCTTCAAAGTCTGTACATCCGACCGTCTTGTTCAGCGTCTCAATCTTGCAAGTCTATACATTGCCTTTGGGCAACGAAGTCTGTACAGCCGACCGTCTCATTCAGCGTCTCTGTGAGTCTGTTCTTTGCATCATGTCTAAAGTATATACATTGTCTCAGCGTCTCATGCATTGTCTACACTAGCACACACACGTTCAAGTCTGTACATCCACCGTCTCATGCAGCGTCTCATTTGAAGTCTATACAGTGCTATTCACGCTTTGTCTGCATGCTGAAGTCTGTACATTGTCACTGTAGCGTGCACGTGGTGAAGTCTATACACTGGCAGCTTTACCTACGTTGCTTCTCAAAGTCTGCACATCGTGATGTTTATACATTCGATTGCTTTGTTTTACTCAAAGTCTGTACAGCGCCCTGTTCATATGCTTCCAAGTCTAGACATCGTCATTGTAGCTAAAACTGTGCAAGTCCATACATCGCTGCATTGGCCAAGTCTACACATCGGCACTGTAGCATGCATTTCGTAAAGTCTATACACTGCATGCCTCACTCTAAGTCTATACACTGAGCTTCGCATGAAGAACTTCAACACTATACACTCTCTCAGTGTACACACTTGCTCATATGCTGTTCTAATGTCTATACATTCATTTCTAAGTTCAAGTCTATACACTCGTTCTCAAGGCTTCAAGTCTATACACTTGTTATCACATCTTAAGTCTATACACTGCTACTTTTATATGAAGTCTATACAGCCTGTGGCTTGTACACCGACTAAACTCTTCATTAAACCTGCAGGTCTCTGGGCACGTGATACGAGGCTGGCATCTGGCACGTGATCCAAGATGCTGAGAAGCCGCCACGTGGACTGAAGCTTGGGCCGGAATCGAAAAGAGCATTAGCCCTAGCTGCTTGCTGCTGGTATAAATATGGAGCTTCCTCCATCGGCTGAAGTAGATCGAAGAGCAGTGAGCCATCAAGAAAAATAGAAGAGCAGTGAGTGCCTCCACGATGCAATGTGTGGACTTGGTGACTCATGCAGACAGACGAGTGTACAGTCTATGCCATGCTCACAGTTAAGCAATGTACCAAGTTCTGAATGAGCAGTTCTGAATGAAGTAAACATATATGACATCAATTTGTCATCATCAAAACACACGTAAACTATGTCATCATCAAAACACACGTAAACTATGCCATCATCAAAACATAAGTAAACACATATGACATCAAACATATGAGAGTCATAGTGTTTATCATCATCAAACACAATATCCAACATAAGCTTGTCGACCTCTTTATTGATTTGGTTGATCAGCTCAGGTCGCATCCTCCTGGGTGGCTGTTTTACGGGGCTGGCTTCCGGATTAATCGCCAGCAGGTGTTGTGCCACATCGGGATTTAATCCCGGCATTTCATCATACGTCCAAGCGAAGCAGTCTCTGAACTCCCTCAGAAATTGTATATAATGTTCTCGGACCTTTGGTTCCAGCAGAACACTAAGAAAGGTTGGCCTTGGTTCTTCTTCTGTCCCCAAGTTTACTTCTACAAGCTCATCAACAGTGGCCTGGCCACCATCTTCAACTTCGGGCGGAGCCTCCTGTAAATCGACGAAACCTCCCGGGATATAGTCTTCTTCGGTCTCAGAGTTCTCTAATTCTTCATGCTGGACCCCGGCCGATGATGACTCATCATACAGGGCAGAAACCATTCGACTTTGTTCAGCTTGCCCATGGGATATGACTGACTCCGTGTACGGCTTAAAGATTAGGTCTTCCGCTTCCGGAGGCTTTACTAGCGTAAATTCCTCTAGGGAATCTATATTTTGCAGAGCTCGAACTTCTTCCAGAATACGTTCAAACTCTAAGCATTCTCTTGTATCATCAGAAATCCGGTCTTCATCCGGGGTTCCTGTGTCAAACTTTGCTTCGGCCTGGAACAGATCTTCTTTGCAAGACAACTCCTCCCAACACCGACATACGTTTGCTTCATCAGACCTTTCTGCCTCTGGCTGGCTATCGGGATGCCCATCATCCATTATGGACTGGTATATAATCTCATCTTCTGAGGGGTAATCATCATAACCCACCTCAGTAGGGTTTTTATGTGAGAAAAAGGTGGAGATGACATCTACCTCGGCCTCATAGTATTCCTGAAGAGTGTAACCCAATCCTGGGTGCTGGGTGATCTTCATTAATTCCTTGTTGTTCCGGGGCGGATCCCAAAGCTCCTGGAATGCTTTCTTCTGGGCGATGGGCTGCAGCGAAGGCATCTGTATTTTGGAGAACATCTGCGAGACCCGTTGTATGGTGTAGTCCAAGCCTGTGATTGGCACCATTCAGCTTGTGGATTCTTCCGGGATCATGCAGTCCTGATCGTCTTCCTCAACAGGCTCCCCGATGTAGAATATGATAGGGGGCTCGCAGAAGCGAGGGACCTCCATAATCTTGAGTGGCAGCACTGTCTGGCACTCCAAACTGGTGACGGGCTTGACTAGCCCTTCCGGCACCTTGACTTGTGTATATTTTTCTTTCATTTCGTTATCAGTATCATCGAGATGAATGCTTGGAGGTACAATCCGTGCAAAATCCCCGACATGAGAGATATGGGATACCTCATGCTCCTTGACATAGCCCCATGGTGGTGGCGGAGGCCAATCCTCTGTCTTCGCTGCCGACTTCTTTTGGCCAGTCACAGCTTCCTTCCTCTTATCTTTTTGCAGAATGTCCGTATAATAGGACGCATCGAGCATGTGACACTTGAAGACTTCAAAGGGGTGCAAATCTGCGAACACCCTTTCTTCTTTACCATCATGACAGTACTTAATGCACTGATGTAGCGTGGATGGCACTATTTGGTATTCATGCAACCATGGTCACCCCAACAAGGCCTTATATGTGGTGTTAGACTCGATCACATAGAATCGCACCACAGTAGTGAGGTCCCCCAGTGTGAGGTTGAAATCTGCTACCCCCAAATGTGTCTCACACTTCTGGTTAAAGCCCGCGATCTTCATGTCTCTTACCTTAGTGAGGTGCATATCAAAGTAGTACTTCTGATAGATGCGGTATGGCAGAATGTTTACATCAGCCCCTGGATCTATCAATATCCGGCTTAATGGCTGGCAGTTGAGATGTCCTCTCATGTACAGCGACCGGTTGTGGCTGGGATTTGGAATCAACATGTCGTCTTCAGTGAAAGTGACTGCTGGCCCAGAATTTACTTCTGTCAGTAGTGCTTCATACTGTGCTGGCGACTATAAAGCATTGATAATTGCTTAGCGGGCATCCTCGCTCAAGGAAAGAATTTCCCATATAGAGAATCTAGTGGGGAGCTTCTTCAGCATTTTCATAATTCGGCTGCCTACTCGGACATTGGAGAGCCGCATCTCTTCTGCCCAGCGGGGCTTTGGAGGCTCACGAGGTGCCTGCGGCGTTGCCTGCCCACTTCTTGTCTCAGCTTCTTGGTTGGTTTCTTGAGGGGCTTCTTCTGTAAAGACGGTCCTCAGTGTCGCTGGGGGATCTTTTTTTCTTCCTCACCCTGCTTAGGCTTCAGAGCCGCTGACTGCTGGTGCTTGTTACTTCTGACTGGTGCAGCTTGTACCGGCTTTTCGCCCTCTAAACTGGATAAGAATTCAAGAAATGACGGAGCTCCATCCCCTTTCTTCTCTTCTTGGTATAAACTAGCAGGAGGAGGAATCTGGACACCTCGCACTTCCGGCTCTGGTATCTGATAAGGCTGCTCTCCCCTGAAAATGATATTGTGATTGGCTGGTGGGGGACGTCCCCATCTTCTCCCAGAACGGGTAGCATGCGCTGAGGTTGAAGCTTCAGCATGGTTGGCTTCCAGTGGCGTGGCCGATGCTTCTGCATCATCATCTTCCCCAGGCAAGGTGAACAACACCGAGAGGGTATTGCAGTGTACTGTCATGACTTTCTTTTCTTTTCTGATCTTTAGCTACCTTTTCTTCTTCTGGTGCTTTGGCTTTGTCGGCTCTTGCCCCCAGAAAGGTTTAGTCTCATCTTTTTCCTATTTTTCCTCTGGTTTCTCTTCAATGGTCAATTCTTCCAGCTGCTCCCAGAGTATACAATCCTTTACCAGCAGGGGCTTCGGATCAATCTGTTCATATTCGTCGAGCCTGTTGATGTACTGTTGGAGATGTTTTGCCTCAGGACTTATTTCTTTATGTGTGGGAAGCGGAGTCTGCCTCCTCCGATTGTGGGTGGGGATTCGGATGACCGGCTTTGTCTCAGTTACATGCCAAATCGACTTTACTGGAGGTGGATCCGGCTTCGGAGCAGTATTCCTGATGGATGGCCCAGTTGTTCCGGCGACAGGTGCCCTCTTTTTGGTTTTCACCGGCTTCGACTGCCACCCCTCCTGATCCCTCAATGGGGTAAGGAAGCATGCCTCATAAGTGTGCTTAGTGCATTCTTCAACAGCCTCTTCGGGTAACTGCTGATATACAGAAATCATATTCGCAGCCATCCTCAGCGCTGGAGGTTCATGAGGGCGTAGAGGGTTCACCTGGTAATCTCCCAATTGCAGCTCACCCCTTTTGAACATACCCTTCATAACATCTTTGAGGACATAGCAGTCTTCTATAGCATGCCCCAGGGCCCGGTGATATGGACAGAACAGTGGGTCGTCTTTCTTTGCCGCATCAGCGGGTCTCTTTGGTTCGGGCAATGTTATTTTGTTGAACTTATAAGCCCAATTAAACAGTGCAACCGTCTTATTTTTGGGGAAGGAGTATGCCTTTCTCATCTTGTTCCTTAGGGAAATCTTTTCTTTCATTTCTGTTGGGCCCGCTGACGGAAGAGCATCAGTTGCCTTATTTTTTTCTTTCTGTTATTCAAAGGTCCCAAAATCAACAGTGTTGGCTTCTGAATGTGATGGCCGTCGATCAACAGCTTTCCCTTTTTGCATAGCAGGGGCATTAGTGGCCGGACGCTTAGATAGGAACGTCTTGACCTCTGTAACTATGTTATTTAACCGGTCAAATGTTCTGACATCTGCCCCGATCATCTTTTCCAGTACCTCCCTCCTGAGACTTTGTTTGCATATTTGTACTACATCTTCTTGATGGGGAGGTCGCATGCATCTCATGGCCAGAGTCCTCCATCTCTTTATGTAATCCAGGGCGGTCTCATCTTGTTTCTGCCTGGATGCATACAGTTCGGCTATTGTGATTTCTCTTTCTGTAACATGAAATCTGTCTCGGAACTTCCGCTGCATATCGGGCCAGTCAGCTACCGACCCAGCTGGCAAACTGGAGTACCATTCAAAGGCTAACCCTGTGAGGGACGAGCCAAAAAATTTTAGCAGATATGCTTCATCGGTCGCCAGGTCGCCCATAACTGTAGTGTAATAGGCTATATGCTCCCTGGGAGAGCCTTGGCCATTGAACTTTTCAAACTTGGGCGGCTTGCTGATGCCTAGTGGTAGTCTCTTGGCAGCATAGTGTGCAGGGTACGGTACCTTGTAGACATCGTAAGTACCAGAATCGTCTCCGACTTTCTCAGACAGCTTCATCTCGACAATCTTTTCTATCATCAGTTTATTTGCCACAGTTGGGTCCACTGGTTCCGGAAAGAAATATGCCTGCTGATTGCTGAAAGGGGTTGCCATGACCGTTGTATGTAGAGTTGGCTGAGGGGCTGGCACAGCAGACTGCGTTTGAGATGCAGAGGGTTGGGCTGCCACCTGCTGTAGGAGAGGTTGACTTGGCGCCTTGCCCATATTACTCTGATGAGGAACAGCTGGAACGGCCAGCTCCGTTGAGTTGGAAGCTTGCCCTGTTGGCTCGGCCTGCTTAGAAACAGGTGTCTGTTCGTTTCTTTCATTCAACTGTCTCCTGAGGGAGCCAATTTCTTGCTGATATCTTCTGAACATCATCTAGATCATGGGATCTAGGGTTGTTGGAATCTGCATTTCTCCCGAAGTCCCTTCAGCGGGGTCTAAGAGAGGATCGTCTTCTTCTTCAGCAGTCACCACATTTACTGTCATCGTGGTGATCCTTCGGGCTTCATTGATGGCCGAGAGGTCGCCTTGATTAGCAGCTACTATCTTATCTTTCGCTGCTTTGCTTCTTCTTGTGACTGCACCTGGCCTGTGCACCAGTCTGGTCAATTCTTCTGGTTGACTCGATAGCATACCATATCTTCCGGCGACGCCGGCCATATTGCAAGCAAGAATCTACATTTTCCCTCTCTGCCTGCGAATTCTTCTCTTGACCTGTCCAGGATACGTCAGACGGTCAAATACAGACATTCTTTTTTTCTTTTCCTTCCCTTTGCTGGATATCTTTCTCATATCTGGCCCCGCGGCCATCTTCATAGTCATTGGAGTCCGAGGACGAGACTCCTAGCATCACTTCTTCTGGAACTTCTTCTTCTTCCTCCATAATGCCCATGGCACGAGATAGTCTTTGTTGCCCCAGGGAGGAGTTCCCTAGGCAATGAAAGTAATCCTGAACCACCCGGTTCATCTCTTCCTGACTGTGCCCTTGTAGCTCTAAACGGGGCAGCAGTCTCTCTTGAGTCTTCGGCTGATAGGCCAGTCTCGAGACTTGAGCAGCCAAGTACTCTGACTTGGAGTATCTGAATACATCGGCCTGTCTAGCGTAGGCCCTGGGTCTCTGCGGAACAGCAACAGAAGCAACTCCCTCCATTCTTCTTTTATCTTTCTTTTGAAAATCTCCGCCCCTCCTCCCGGGGTGAGTGGCAGCAATATCTTCCTCCTTCTTCTCCCATCTCCTGCCCCCGGCCCTGGGGCGGACAGCAGTAACATGTTCTTCTTTCCTCTCATATCTCCTGCCCCCAGCTCTAGGGCAGGTGACAGCAACATTTTCTTCTTGAGCTGGTGCCCAGCTCTGAATTTTCTTCGGCATCCAGACTTGTTTAAACCTTGCCGGATTAGGTGCCAGCGGCTGTTTTCCCTTGTTCTCCCAGTCGGCCATCCTGGTGGCCAACGCCTGGAATCTGTTGTTGGTACTGACTGATGGAATGACTCTGTCAGGCCGTGCATCTATGGGGCGGCCGTTGAGGTTCACCCTCATGTTCCCAACCATTGTAGTTTTTCCTGAGGCCGAGAGACGACCTCCATTTGCAGCAAACCGGTTCCTCCAGTTGTTTCTCCTTCCCTTACCAGCAGTGGCAGAGGCAGTAGTCTTCCTTTCCATGTGATGGACAAAGCAAGAAACGACAGTAGGAGCAACCGCCGTCTTCTTCTCTTCAGCTCTTGGTGCCGCCGTGGCCTTTACCGTGGCGGTGTTTCCAGCTCTGTTGTTGACTTGCAGCAGGTCGACGAACACTAGGCCCAAGCAGTTGGGCAGACCCACGGCTGGTGGCATGGAGCCGAATGTTGTGGGCACCGCCAGGTAGCCCTCCCGCACATGGGTATCAACGACCTGCTGGCCGAAGCGGACAGAGACAATCCCGCTTGCCATTTCAGTTCCTGAAAATAAGATTAACGCACAATTAGAATTTGAGAGAGGCCGCCGGGCCTCCTGCTTTGGCGTAGAGATGAAGGGAGACTAGGTCCCACCGGGCGTGCCAGCTTTGTGGGGATGGATTTTATCCGTCTTTATATTTCATGTATTTTGTTTATATATTGATTATTTATTTGTTTGCATTCATTGATTATTAGGCGTGCCAGTCACCGGGGTGACAGTTTATTATGCGCTCGACCTGACTTGGTCAGTCGATTGTGAGATTCGGGTCGGGACCGGAAGTCCGCCATACCGTAAAGGCTATGGCGTTAATTACGCCCTTCCTAAGAAGGACAACCCTTGATTAAACGCCAAAGACAGGAGGCCTCGGAGGGCGATCAGAAATATTAATGTGCGTAATAAATTTTTCATACTATAGAAAAAATGAACGAGCAAGTGACAGACTTATTGAGTTTAATGAATTAAATCGGGCAGCATATCCCCCACTATCTTGGACTATGCCGAGTGGGAATAGGATACCATCCATGCAGTGGCAGGATGGAATCCGTAAAAGATCGGGTATATACATGACCCGGGATCCGGAGGGATTAAGACATCGTAGTATGCTGTGTGACAGTACGATGCTTTATTGATATTCCCCTTGCGGGACCGTCGGAGAACATGCAGTGGCAGGACTCCGTGGACCATCGGGGTTTTCCGGCAGCACCTCCCTTTATCTTGGATTATGCCAAGAGGAGATAGGACATCCATCCACGGGGTGCCGGGATGGAAGCCGAAGAAAGGAGTTGGGCATGTAACCCGAGCTCCATTGTGATCGGGTCATGGCATCTCACTGGTATTCCCCTACTCAAAAGAGCCGTCGGAGCACATGCAGTGGCAGAGCTCCGTGGACCAAGGGGTCAAGAAATGTAGGGACAAAGTCCCGTTAAATTAGCTCCGAGAACTAGTGGGTATGAGACCCATACTCCTATGGTGATCCAATGGGGCATGGGCTATAGAATGGGTTTGATTGAATGGGTTTTACAGACTCTGGAGAGTTCTCGGCGCAGCAAGGAGGGTGTGAGGCTAGATCTCGGCGCGGTGGGGAGTTGGATGGATCCGCGCGGTGGGGAGTCGGCGCGCCTTGGCCTGGTGATCTCGGCGCGGCCGGGATTTGGTCTCGGCGTGGGAAGGCTGGCGCCGAGAGGTTTTGGGGCGCCGAGAGCACTTGGCGCCGAGAAGCTCTTCTCTGGAGTTTTCAGGGGGGTTTAATTCTGGGAATTTCACAGGGTTCGGACATGGGATTACAAAGGGGGTTCTTGGGAATCCTGGATCTTCATTTTTTTGAGCTCCAGAAGGTGAAGGCTGGGGGATCAAGAGGGGTTAAAAAGATATCTGGCAGTTTGATTACAGGCTGGTTATCCATGGAAATTGAACTTGACCAGAGATGTTCGTCGGGGCAGAGTGACAATCAGTGTCACCTAAATATTGTTGCTCACAGATGCGCTAGCGGAGACCATGAGATAGGCTGTCTCAGGTCCAGCTAGTGACAGAGAGACCCAAGGAAAAATGCAGACGATGATGTTGGGGGAAATCGACAGTGAGGGGATTTGGGAATCAGCTCCGGAACTCAATGACCCATGAGATTGGGGGAGGGATTCTGGAGCCAAATTCACATACAGTGCCTGAATACAATAGTCGTTGACTTCTGGCTTGCAGTGTAGATAGAGAATTACCATCGAGAAAACATTCGGAGATGAGAGGCCGTAAAACCCACGAAACTGGGACTCCTCGAAAGCCCTGGGTCCCAACCATCCATGGGTTCGAATGAGGGACCCTGCTGCCTTCTCTATCAGAGCATAAACAAGGGAGAGTAGAGAATCACGGCCAATACACATGCCGGACTCCCGCCTCCAGACACCCATACATCTACCTTCACTCTCCACCAGTGCAAAGCAACAGCATACATCGAAGAGGTGTCCGGAGAACAAGAACTAGACGCATTCGATGTTGAAATCAAGGGAAAAGACCTTGCTCATTCATACATATATATCGTCGATTACATCATATGACTATGCCAGTTCATAAGAAATGGGGAGGGGAGATAACAGAATTCTTCGGAGGAAGTAAAAAAAAGAAAAGATGCAGAGGATATACATCGGAGGAATGAAAAGCGAAGAAACAAAGGATGGGGGAGGGCGGAGTGTTGGCTCCTCTCCCTCCCCCTGTCGACAGACCTTCTCCTCCTTCTTCAGCCTCCGCAGCAGTCGCTCTTCTTCCCTTTTTTCTTCCTTCTGTTTCTCTCCTCTTCTTTTTCTTCTCTCTATTGCCCTCTTTCTTTGATATATCTTCGTAAGTGGAGGAAATGGGGTTTTTATAGGCATAGCACCCCCCTTCTTGGCTTGGCGTGGTCTTGGCGCTCTTCCTTGAAGCAAGGCTCCTCGGCGCGCCAACTGTGGGAGACTTGGGCTTCACTTATGGTCACTTGGCGCCAAGGACTGTGGCCCATTTAGGGGCTTTAGTCATTTGGGCTCCCTTTTGTTAGTGGCACGAGCTGTCACAGTTACTGCATCTGCCTTGGCATTCATTTGATCCTTTGTATCCATAGTGGGGGATAAGCAGTGTAGATCCCATTCTATAGTCATCAGAATATCCCGAAGCTATTCTTCATCAGTCACGTGACTGTATGGGGGTTGACATGGTTTTAATCAACACCACCGTCTGAACGACGGCAGTGCCGGACATCAGCTTGGCCGGAGAAGGCTTCAGCCGGGTGAGGTATTGGTAGTGACGGCTCTTCTTCAATTCTGACTTTGCAAGAATCCCTGGGATCTTCATCTCTGATTTGATCTTCTCTTCGGTCCCATCTTTGTTCATGATTATATTTTAGGTGTCAACATCTGTGGCATGGGGAAGCTGTCATTGGGCGTGACTTTGTTGAGGTCGGTGTAGTCCATGCACATCTGCCACTTCCCGATGCTTTTGGGCACCAGGACTATGTTGGCCACCCAATCTGGATACTGGGTAGGTCGAAGTAGCCCTGATCGTAATTTTTCTCCCACTTGTGCCCTGATGATGGCTTGTCGCTCGGGGTTGCACCGCCTTCGGCGTTGCTGTACCGGGCGACAGGTGCGTCCAACCTTAGTTGGTGCGTGATGACCACCGGAAGAATTCTGGGAAGTTCAACCTCGGACCAAGCGAACACATCCTGATTTTCCGTGAGGAAGCTCGCGTATGCTTGCTTATCGTGCTCGGTCAAGGTAGCACCGATCTTTAGTGATCTGCTTGGGTCGTCTCCAACTTGGATGAGGTATAAATCCTCGGCTGGCGCGCTCGTGTTCGGACCCGGATCTTCGATCCTCGCCTTCTTTTCTGGAGACACCTCTTCGGGACGTCGATCACGGGTGGAGATAAGGTAGCATCTTCTGGACTCCCGTTGATCACCTCAGACTTCCCCTACCCCACGGGGGGTAGGGAACTTAAGTTTTTGGTGGTAGCAAGAAGGGCCACCCCGGAGCGTGCCGAGGATTCCTTGGCTGATGATGGCATTGTACCCTGTCATTGCACGAACCACAGTAAAGTCGGCGAGGAGGGTTACCTCTTTTGGCGCAGTCCCGAACGTGATCGGGAGCGAGATACGCCCTTCCGGGCGGACAGTCGTGCCAGAGAATCCATACAGCGGCGTGTGCAATGGCGTGAGTTGTGACACGTCCACACCCATGAGCACAAGATAGTCGTACGTAATAACATCGGGTCCACTTCCATTATCCACCAAGATGCGTCGTATAGTACACTGTTTGATGGTGGCAGAAACCACCAGAGCGTCGGAATGGGGCGTCGTGACGCCTTCCAGGTCATTCTCGGAGAAGACTATGGGGTCTCCCGAGTGGCCTGAGGGGGAAAGTTCCCTTGGGGTACCGTTGCCTTGGTCCGCCGTGTTGATGGTCGTCGCGTACGACGCCTTCTGCTCGCGCTATCCCCTCCCCCCCCCCCCCCCCCCCCCGCAGTGGGCCCTCCAGAGATCATCATAATCTCCTTTCCGTTGGGCCGATTGTTGATCGGAGGACGCGTCTTCTATCGTCTTTCGGCGGCTTTGGCAAGGAACTTGTCTAGGAGTCCTCTGCAGACGAGATCCTTGATAGCATCCTTCAAGTTGATGTAGTCGGCGGTGTCGTGGCCATGGTCCCGGTGGAAGTGACAATACTTCTTCTTATTCCACGAGTTAGGATCCGACTTCATCCGCGATGGCCATTTGAGGAATGGCTCCTCGCGGATCTCCATCAGGATCTGGTCGGGCCGGGCGGTCAGGGGCGTATAATGGCAATAGCCACCCCTTTCCTTCTCAGAGCGGTTGCGGTGGTCCCCGTCGCGTCGTTCTTGCTTGCCCGGCCCTCTCGTGGCTGGTCGGCGGCTCTCTTCCGGTCGGGTTGGTCGGTCCCGGCCCCGCGACAAAGGGTCGCGGTGTTCTCCTCGCAGTGCGAGTGCTTCTGGGCCAGCGCAAGGAGGTCTGGAAGAGTCGTTGGGGCTTCGACTCCGTGCGCGCGCCGGAGGATGTGGTCCCGCGTCCCTTGGGTGAGTGTCGTAGTGGCGATTTCGACGTCGAGATGGGGGATACGGAGTGCCTCCACGCGAAAGCGGGAGACGAAATCCCATAGCGCTTCTTCCTTCCCCTGCCTGAGAGCGAGCATGGTTACAGCAGACTTGGCTACCTTTCGACGGCCCACAAAGTTCTCCTTGAATAGCTTTTTGAGCTGTTGGAAGGAGGAGATCATCCCGGCCGGCAGGGACTCGAACCATGCTCGAGCGTTCTCCCGGAGGCTCGTAACGAACGCCAAGCATTTCACGGTGTCAGAGGCCCGGTGGAACACCAGGTGGGACTCGAAACCGTGCAGGTGGTCGGCCGGGTCAGTGGTGCCGTCGTAGGAGGCAAATGACGGCAGCTGAAGCTTCGGCGGGATGGGGGCTTCCATGATTTCCCTGGAAAAGGGAGCGTGGAAGTCCAGGTCGTCGTCGATGAGGCCGCGATTCTTGGCGGCCAGGAGGACGTCATCCAGGTACCGGAACTTATCCTCCATTTCGTCGAACCGTTGGAGCCGGCGGTCCATTTCTGGGTTGGAATGTAGTGGGCTGCGTACCTTAGGCGCAGGCACGCTGCGTGACCGTCGAGTCCTTGTGACGGAGGCGTGGGATGCCTCCCGAACCTGTCGGAAGTTTTCTCCGGCGTGGCCTCCTTCGCCCTCCTGTCGCTCGGGTGGGGCGTACTGGGGCCTCTGGTCCCGGAGTTCTCGGCAGAATTCTGCCAGGGCTCAGACCTCCTGGCGGAACTCGTCTAGGTCATCTGGGGTGACCTCTTGTCGGGGGCGAGCGGAAGAAGCTTCCTGCGATCCCCGGTGAGAGTTGGGTCCGTGATGGGAACCTCGCCCCCGGTTGCTGGCATTGCGGAGGCTTCCATGGGGCGCCATGGCTTTTTGCTCGGATTCCCACAGATGGCGCCAAGAAGTGTAGCGACAGGAAAATAGTTCCTAGGCCACGTACCACCTTCTCTATTTATTTGTTGGGGAAGTCGTCTCGCGCCCGTGGAGCCCTGCACACACCAAGAAATCAGAAGGGCGTCAGAAGGAGTCCCGGGTGTTACCCCAGGGGACAACCCTCCGATACTTAAGTCAGCAAGGGATTAATGAGCAATAGAGAGGAGCTAGATAAGAGAGAAGTAGAGGCCGTAGCAGATGATCCGAGAGGCGTGTAGGTCCTCTGCACACGTGCTCTCCGCTCCCAGTGGGCTCTCGGAGAGTGCTCGTTGGGTGGTAAGGCCGTGCAGGAGGAGGAGGATTTCTGGTTGTAGCTGATGGCCTCTCTGTCGTAGTTGCAGGTTGGGTTGCTCTCTTCTCAGTAGGAAGCTCTAGTGGCCGGAGTGCTCACTGTGTCTCCTCTTGCGTAGTAGCGTGGGGTTTAGTAGAAGAATTTACCGTGTCCTCTCTCTTCTGTCGATGTCCCTTTTATATGGGTTGTCCTGGAGTGAGGGGCCTCATCCCTTGATAGGGAAGGGTCTGTTTAGTAGAGTAACGTTCTCCCGCTATATTGGCGAGAGTTTCCCGTTGGAGGGCGATAGCCCAGGCGTCGGCTGGTCCCTAGGCGAGTCTTACGGCACTCATAGCGCGTGCTCGTCTGTTACGGGTCAAGGCCGACGTCGTGGGGGCAACAGTCGATCGTCGGAGTGTCCTCTGGCGAGAACTACGCTTGGGCCGACTTCATCGTGCGTCGTGGAATCCGATGCTCTGTTGGGCCGGTCCTCTTCTTATTAGATCGGGCAAGGATGTTCACCCCTTCCTTGGGCTTAACTTGTCCAAACCTTAATGGGCCTTTCATATTTGGGCCGTTTCTGGGTCGAACCATATTTACCCTCCTCAGCCCCTAAAACATGTTTATCAGAGGCAGTTGGTCAACAAAATTACCCCTATTAAAATATCTAGGGGTAATTTTTAGTGCCTCTAATGATAATATTAGGGGCATTTTTTTAAAAAAGTGCCTCAAAATTTTTTTTGGACCGAGACAACATGGACACATTTTAAATTGTCGTTAAAATCAATCATATTGTCCCCTAAAAGTTTTTAGGACATTTATCTCTATTTTTGGGGGCATTACTCAAATATCGCTAAAAACCTATTTTCTTGTAGTCATGCAAATTTGGATCTACCTTGCTCACTACCTATGCTGGATATATAAATTAGGATTTCGAATCAGATCATAATCCAAAAGTTAAAGTTCAGATTCGGATCAGATATGGATCTTAAACATTTTTTCATTCTAAATTCGGGTTAGATCTAGATCTAGGATTATCGGATCTAGATTTGAATCAAGAAAGATTCGACCCAGATCAGATCCATTGACACTCCGAGTCACATGTAGGGTGGGTGTTTTGATGCTAGAAAGATCCGGACGAGACACCATCTTTCTGATAGTCCAGTTGGTCATCATTGTTGACTTCCATGAGTTCGAGGGTTTGGACGTTGGTGGTATGAGAGGGAGAGAAGAGAGACGGACGAGATTGTGAAAGTCTTCACGCACGCAGAAATAGTTAATTTTTTACGTCACTCCCGACGACGAGGTGAGCGCACCCCGATCGGAGACATAATAATAAATAGCAGAAATAAATAATGTGTACTTCGGCAGAGGCCGATCGGGTGACGAGACGAAGAGTGGTCATTCTTTCGTCTGATCTTCTGTGATGTGGAGAGGGTGCTCGCCTCTCCCTGGCCTGGGCCTTATCTTCTCTACGAATGCCAGAATATTCCGCTCCGATGATCCCCCGTCCGCCATGGCCCTCCCGGACACTTCCCTCCACCTCGAGGCGTTGGCCCTCATCGCCTCCGCCCGCGGCCCCCGCGTCACCTCCTCGATGCATCTCTCCACGTCCCCTCTGGTGAACGTCGTCGACCTCCCCTCCTGATCACCCGCCTCCGCCTTCGGGGGCTGCGGCCTCAGGTGGACGCCAACGTTGTACACCTCCACCAAGAATTTGGCGTCGGTGACCTGGTCGCCCCACTGCGGGAAGGCGATGGCGGGCACGCCGGAGGTCAGGCACTCGAGCGTGGAGTTCCAGCCGCAGTGCGTCAGGAAGCACGCCGTCGAGGGGTGGGCGAGCACCCTATCCTGGGGGCTCCACCCCACCACCAGCCCCCTCCCGGCCGTCTCCTCCTCGAACCCCTCCGGCAGCATCGCGCGAGCGTCGTCTCTGACTACCCACAGGAACGGATAGCCGCTGCCCTTCAACCCCTCCGCCAGCTCCACTACCTCCTCCCGCCGCAGCACCACCACACTTCCCACCGAGGCGTACACGACTGAGCATGGCTCCCGTGCGTCGAGCCAGCCGACGCAGTCGGCCGCCTTCCACAGGTCACCACGCACGTCCTCCGGCCCCTCCCCGGAGCGCGGCGGGTCGATCAGGGGCCCGACGGGGATGACTGGCGTTAACTTGGAGATGCCCGCGATGGCGTCGTGCTCGAGCTCCTCGAAGGTGTTGGCGAAGACCCACGAGGCCTTGTGCAGGTTCTCGAACTGGGCGAGGATAGAGACGGTGAGCGAGGGAAAGGGGTTGCTCGGGAGGAGGAACGAGGGCAGCTCGTGCGGCCGCAACGCCGGCACGCCGGGCAGGGTCACGGCGATGTCTGGCCGCGCGGCGTTGGGGAACTCGGCGAGAGCGTGGTGGTAGTGGTAATAGGCGGAGAAGACGGCGCAGGACTGCACCCAGAGCACGCCGCAGGGGATGCCCATGCCGGCGGCAACATCGATCACCCAGGGGATGAACGGGTTGCCGATGACGCAGGCGACGGGCCGCCCCTGCTCCCTCTGCCGCCGGATGAGGGCAGCGACTTCCCTGGACCCCGCTTCCCTGAGCTGCGCCATGTAGAGTTGAATATCATGCCGCCGGCCGTCACCGACTCCCCAGCCGTCGGAGAAGAACTCGAACCGGAAGCGGCCGCGGCCCACTGGGGCGAACTCGCCGTCCACGGCGACAGACTTGGCGGTCTCCCGGATACGGTTCCCGGCGTCCTCCACTGTGGAGAAGGTGACGTCCACGCCCTTGGCGGCGACACGCTTGGCGAAGCGGAGGAAAGGGTTGAGGTGGCCCTGCCCCGTGAAGGACACGAAGAGTACGTGGGCTGTGGGGACAGCAACGGCGCCCATGGCCGGGAGTGGCGTTTGGGCGAGGAGAGGGTGGTGGTGGGTGGGGCGGCGCCGGCGGAGATACGGAGGAAAGACGAGGTGACCGACTAAGGGAGGTGGCCTGTTGATGACCTTTATAAAGGAGGGTCAGTCAGGCGTTCAATTTTGAATTTTTTCTTTTGAAAGGGGCAGGCGTGCAATTAAAATGGAGATTGCGAATGACATTTCAAATTGTCAATGTATCCTATTATGGGATTTTCATTGAGTTCCGTGCGGGGATTGGTTTTCTTTTTTCTTTGTACTTATTAACTGAGAGTTTCAAACCAATCTGTGGGTTACCGAATATCTATAAGATTGTTTTAGAAAAGATGTTGGAATAAGGTGGAAATTGAATTCTTATCTCATTAAAATTTAAATTCGATATCTCAAAAATTTTCTTAATATGGTTTTTATTTAAAAATTTCAACTCTTCATGAAATATGATTATCAAGAAAATATATACAGTTCACTAATAAAAATTATAATCTTTTTAACCGGAGGAACTTATAAATCACACGTAAGTGTAAGAAGCTGCCAGAGGTGGGGGTGACGTTGACGGCGGGGTGGCGAGCGCAGTGACGTAGTTGCTGCTTTCCGGCCTTGCCCCGACAATTCAAAGTGCAGAGCCCTGACCATCCAAAGTGAGGAGAAGGTGGTGGTGGTGGGTGTTGGAAGAGGACTGCACAAACAGACATGAGATGGGTTTTCCTTAGCCAAGAAAAAAGGTCTATATTTGCATATACGAGATAAGCCGATAAATAAATATATTTACGGATCGTTCACAAACAGCCTCCTAAATAATCTGGAACAAAGATAATTCAAAGTGCAGAGCTCTGACAATTCAAAGCCCAGTTAAACTAGGTCACCAAATATAATGTTAAAAAAGATAATTGAAAGTAGAGTTTTTTTTAATAATTTTAATTTAATAACTAATTATTTAAACATATCAAGTTTTAACAAATTTACAAAATCACGTCTCATTCTTGCCAACTAAGGTCGCATTTGGGAACCGTCTCCCTTTAACTTTTGAGCCATAATTTATGACCGTTTATAATTTTTAACGAACGTCTAACATGCGCCTGAGTTTTTGAGAAAACAGAAAAAATCAAAGAAGAGAGACGGCAAAAACAAAAGTATATTCTGTCCATAAATCTTATAAGCAGGTGTAGGATAGTTTTTGAGGATTTTTAATGATTATAAATTATGGATGAACCTGAGATTTATACGACGGAGGAATTTTTGTGAAAATAAAAAACTTAGGTGGCTTCCCAAAAACGGCCTAAACTATTTTGTCGTCTCTTCGTGTGTCAGATCATTTTTTAACCCATTGTTAGTTTTATGAATAAAGGTATATTTATACAATTGCTGTTATGTTTACACGGTTACAATTTACGCGAATATGTAATACAACATATTTACATATTTAAGTTGTCTATTACATAAATAAGACTATGTTTATACAATTTTCATACAATTTATATAATTAGAGTATAAGTTACAAAAATGTGTATTACAACCTGAGGAGGGTAAAATCGATTCGGCTTATGTAAGGCCCAATTCCACCGGGCCCATTCGGGCCCACGATCTACAACGCGCCCAAGGGCCCCCGACAGTCGTGATCCGTAACAAACGGCCCACAATGATTGAGCCTCAGATTCGCTAGCGTAGGAAAGGCTTCGACCCAGGCACAACGGCTGCCGGATGACTCTCCGGCGACCGAACGTTGCCTCCCACGACATCGGTCTCAACCCCACTAAGGGCGAGCACTCTCCCCGCGCGTTGTAAGACTCGCCAGAGAATCGTTCGACTCCGGAAGAATGGACCATCAACGGGAAACTCCACACGATCGCGGGAGATGTTACTCCACGGCCTACGCCTTTCCCTGCTAAGGGACTGGCCCTTGCTACTAGGATAACCCCCTATAAATGGGACTCCGACAGACGAAGCAGGGACACGTTGAACTTCACCAAGAAACGCACACTCAACTCCAGTCAAAGGAAAAAGAGAAGCCAACTTGCTGTCCAGAGAGAAAGCCTCCGCCAAGCTCCGACTGTCCTCCGAGCACCCTTATCGCCCAGTGAGCACTCTCTGAGCGCCCACTGGCCACGGCGAGGACCTTCCCTGAAGGCAGTCCATCTCTCCAGGCTTACTTCACAACTCCTCAACTCTCTCTCACACACTCTTTTCCCTGCTTCTCCATCTTCCGAGCACTGACTTAAGCATCGGAGGGTTGTCCCCTGGGATAACACCCTGGTCTCCTTCTGACGCCCTTCGTCTCTGGTGCTTGCAGGCTTCCACGAGTGTCAAATGATCTTCCCTGACAAATAAATAGAAAAGTGTGGTACGAGGGTTAGGAACTATTTTTTCACCTCTACACAACCTGTAGAGGCTGAAATCTATTTTCTATGTCACGTATCACCTTCTCTATTTATTTGTCGGGGATGTCGTCTGGCACCTCGCGGAATCCTGCAATCATCAGAAGTAAAAAGGGCGTCAAAAGGAGCTCTGGGCACTATCCCAGGGGACAACCCTCCGATGCTTAAGTCAGCAATGATTTTAGGAGAGGAAAAGAGAAGAGCTGGGGAGAGGAGAGGACGGAGGTCGTAGTAGGACATCTGAGAGACGTGTAGATCCTCCAGACGAGTGCTCGCCGCTCCCAGTAGACACTCGGGGAGTACTCGCTGGGTGGTAAGGGTGTACAGGAGGGGCTCTCTCTTAGAGCGTAGACGGGTGCAACCTCTCTCTTACTGTAGCAAGGTCGGTAGCCATATTCTCTCTATGTAGCTTTTGGCAGAAGATTCCACCGTGTGTCTCTTCTCTGTCGAGGTCCTTTTTATAGGGGGTTGCCCTGATGTCGAAGGCCACTCCCTTAGCAGAGAAGGGTGTGAGTCATGGAGTAACGTCTCCCGTGATCGTGGCGGGAATTTCCCATTGAGGGGCGATCGTTCCGGAGTCGGCGGGTCCCTGGGCAAGTCTTATGGCGGTCGTGGGGCGTGCACGCTCGTTATGGGATCGAGGCCGACGTCGTGGGGGCAATGGTCGGTCGTCGGAGGGTCTTCCGGCAGACTTTGTGCCTAGGCCGAAGCCTTTCCTGCGCTATAGAATCCTATGTCGAGTCGTAGTGGGCCATGCCTTTACAGGCGGTGGCTGTCGGGCACCCTTGGGTGCGCTTGTAGATCCGGAGTCGGATTGGGCTCGTTGCTAATAGGCCAGACATGGGCCGAGCCAGATTTACCCTCCTCACTAGCCCCCCTACTCTCAGTTGCCGAGCACTTTGCAGGGAGCTGAGAGTCGAGCATGAGAGGGTCAGTTAGAGTGAGGGATTCGAGGGTGATCTCTTCGTATCGAGGGGACCGGGGGTCCCAGTCGCCTGCTTGGCCCGTCTGCTAAGAGAGACCCAGTAATCAAGCCGTCTTGTGCTCGCGCCAGAGTGAGGAAGAATGAGGGAGGGAGAAGGAGAGTGAGAAGGTGTGCTTGTAAGGGGAGGGAGAGGAGTCAATGCTCCACCCTCCCCCA
Source organism: Amorphophallus konjac (assembly GCA_022559845.1). NCBI lineage: Eukaryota > Viridiplantae > Streptophyta > Magnoliopsida > Alismatales > Araceae > Amorphophallus > Amorphophallus konjac. The sequence continues at coordinate 25,032,495 of CM040117.1, forward strand.
TCATTTTTTTCTTTACTTTACCTTGAATTTATTTCTTCTCTTACCTTCCAAATTTGATGATTCTCAAATGATGTATTTCTCTTTTTGTAAATGAATGAATGAGTTCTTTGTTTTTTTAGTCTGATTCTGGGCACAAACGTTCTCCTCTGTCTGAATTCCATCTTGATGCCATGTCTCCCCGTCTCTGTTTTGATCCCATAGTTCCTGTTTTCTTCTCTTTATTAATCGAAGGAGCAGGCCGGGTTGTGAGTTGGTACAGATCCATCCCACCTAATGGTGAGGAATGGATGCTGGGTTCCGTCCCCAGTTGCCTCGATCTGTCAACGCCCCCATGGGCTATATTTAGTCTATGAATCCTTTCCCCATTGCACTAGATAGGTCCCGATCATTGTCCTTGATCTGAGTAAAGTTTGTCTATTCAACATGTATGATTTCTGTGTTTCAATGCACACACTTTTTGTATCCGGTGCACCTGGCTGTTGTGGGAATGACCATGGGCCTTATCACCCTTGTCCATGGGTTGTTGGGGCTCTGGTCCGACCAAAATCTATTGAAGTCTGTGTTCCCTGCATGGTCCTTTACTTATTATTCTAACTCCCCCCTTATCTTAGTTATATGTGAAGTGTTACATTGTGCGTCTGAATGCCCAGCGGGTCCGTCCATGGGGAAGAGATAGATCATTTTCCCTTCTGTTCATATGATTGGATGGCTCTCCGCCACCACCTTTATATCCCCGGGGCCTGCCTCTTCATGGTAGGATCTCTGGATGATTGCTCACTTAAAGGTTGGATATCAATGGCCCTAGAACCAGTAGCCCATGGCGGCATATTCAGGAATGGAAGGACAATCCCCGGGTATGTGGAGATCCCCTTATAGGCTAGTCCTCGGGGTTTCTTTCCTACCCAATTTGGGATCCTAGAGTAGCTATTCGTGGCTTACTCTCTCAGGGAATTGAAGGTTAATCTCCAGGTTTGTGGAGCTCCCCTCATATGCTAGCCCTCGGGGTTCTTCCCTATCCAATTTGGGGATCATAGAGCAGCCCGCTTGTGGCTTCCTCTATTTTAGAGGCCATCCCGGTATATCTGTGGACGTGTGTCGCTTTTCACCCCCAACCGTTTGTGTGACGACCCAGAGCGCCGGATACCGATATACCGATAATATCGATACACCGATATCAGGAACTGGGGAAGCCACCCAAGAGACTGATGAGGCCCCTGAAGGGTTAGTGAAGTTTGTCGAGGGGATGTATAACGAATTGCAATCACAAGCGCGCATATTAGATTAAGCAATAAAGTTTAACAAAAGTGCGGAAGCAATTCAAAATAACCAGAGTGATATATATATAAACTAGTCCAGAGATACAAAAGTACTAGTCCAAAAGGTACAACTACACGGGGCATACCCCGGAAAAAGTACAACAAAGGCCCAAAAAGGCGACCCGTCTACTGCTGGCGGATAAGAACAGTCTCCGAGCAACTCACAAAACACCGGGAGACGGCGGGCGCGGCTCACTTGAAAAGAGAAGGGTGAGTCACAGCCAGACTCAGTAGGGGTCACGCGGATCCCTACCTCGTACTAAACAGGCATACATGCATAAATAAAGACAATTAGAGCATGCATTTAAATGAATTAACAGGCATTGGCATGAAAAAACTAATCACAGTAAAGCTGTAAACTCTAACTAAACAGGTATAACAGCTAATACATGCCAATAACGAGTAAGTCCAAATGACAGAAACTAAATCTACCAGTAGAATACGCCTTAATTACTCCAAGCAGCAGGGAGTAGAACAACCACTGGGAGCAGAAACCAGATGCGTCCACTGACGACTTATACTGCGTCTCAAGCACTCGTAGTCGACAACACGACAAGCTGAGCGCGTAAACAGTACCAAACCAAGTGACCAGTCAGAGTGACACCCGTCAGTGTCAGTCCACAGCCTCTGACCACGTGTGCACACACTGATTCTCGCCTGAGTCAGGCCCTCTAGCTAGTTTTCTCCCTCGATAGGATGCTACCGTTGGCAGGGAGCCCACGGAACTAGCTTACAAACCGTGTACGGGAACACCCCTCCGCTATCCCCAAGCGGGTCGGTACTCAACAGACCTTAGGGCAACAACAGTGGCTCCATTGCAAGGAAAGAAAAGCTACTCTATTGGGATTCACAAACATGCCATTATATACTAAGATAACATAAGCATGGCATATAAACATTCTGGAATGCGTAAAGAATAAGCCGGTGCTTTTTGAAATCAACAGGCGTGTGGCGGTCTGCAGCCCACGCGTTACAAGGGTGTAACGGTCGGGGACTGGCGCGTTATATCAAGAATGACGTGTCCGCCCCTATCCGTTACATCCACCGAAGTTCCAGCCTAAACCAGTCAAAGGGGCATGTAATGGTCAGCGGCCACGCCGTTACTGTACGTAACGGTCTGGGCTCAGTGCGTTACATCAATTGTAACGCGCTGGTCCAAGGCCGTTACATCCACCCGAGGCCAAAACCAACAAACAGCGTTCCAAAATCGTTTGCAGGTGATATGACTCGCTCGCTCAGGCGCGTCAGGGGACCCTGACGGTCGGCCGACTGGCCGTCAGGTTAACCGCCTCACCCGGTCAACGTGAATCAATGGACGAGTAACGGATGGGAGCCCCACCGTTACTCTCAATGTAACGCGCCGTCAACGGGCCGTTACATTGATATAACGCGTCCTTCAAGGACCGTTAGGCGTGTGACGGTTCCTGGAAGGACCGTCACACCACCTGGGTCACAGACGGGTTAGGTTTGAAAACCGGTTCCCTCCCGGATGATAGAAATCGTCGGGTAACGTCGAAAAAACATGTTTCCTGTCAAACCACACGTCCTAAACAACAATATAACAACTGAAACTATCACATGCACGGCCTACAATAGCTTAAACACAAGAAACTAAGCTTAAGCAATAACAATGGAAAATAGCCAATATACATGCCAAGGGGGTTTAAACATGAAAACATGCTATAAGAAATGATCCTGGCGAGCTCAGGATTCCATCCCCCTACCTCGTTCAAGCCGAAACGGCCGGAAAAGCCGCATGCAAGGAGGAGGGTTCACCGGGCCTTCTCGCTCCGCCTCGCCTCCACAAGCTGCGAACCGCGTCAAGGTGGGCGTCCACGCGCTCCACTCGACACGAGGATTCCAACGGCGCGCTCCACGCCTCCTACCGACGTCGTCTCACCTGCAATCCCACAAAGGGGAAGAGAGGTGATCGGGAGGAGAGAGAGAGCGTGAGGGTGAGTGAGAGATCGACGAGAGGGGAGAGAGACGGGTGAGGGTTAAGGGAAAAAAATAAAATTAATATATATAATAATTATATTATATATATAAATCTTATTATTTCCCAAAAACCTCAATTAACCCCAAATAAATCCGGAAAAATATCAGAAAAATTCCTAAAAATACAGAAAAATAGCCGGAAATTCCAGAATAAATACTAGATCCAAACCACTAAGGATCCACAAGGCACGGGCCTCACAGTCCCTCCCTCCTAATAGAAATTTCGCCCTCGAAATTTATAACAATGGATAAGGAGGAAACTGAGAAAAGAATTATACCTCACTGGAATAAGAAAGGAAAAAGCTGACGCATCTCATCTTCACGTTCCCAAGTAGACTCATTACCAGAGTGACGCTGCCAAGTAACTCTTACCAGAGGGATAACCTTATTTCTCAACCGCTGCTCACGACGGTCTTCAATTCTGATAGGAAACTCTGGCGTAGATAATTCAGCAGTCACTTCGGGCCAAACTGAATCATCGAGAACATGAGAAGCATCTGACACATACTTCCTCAACTGAGAGACGTAGAACACATCATGAATAGCTTGCATAGCCGTTGGTAGTTGCAATCGATAAGCTACCTGACCCACAGCTTCAACAATAGGAAATGGGCCAATATAACGGGGACTCAGCTTCCCACGTTTCCCAAACCTGGAAACACCTTTCATCGAAGATACCTTAACAAACACCATCTCTCCTGGCTCAAACTGTAGTGGACGTCTGCGATGATCTGCATAACTTTTCTGTCGAATCAGACAAACCACATCAGAACACTGATGTACCATGTCAGGTCATGTCAACAATCTGTCCCCAACATCAAACCAGTTCAAGGGAGTACGACAAGGACGACCATACAGTGTCTCATAAGGAGCCATATCAATACTGGAATGAAAACTATTATTATAAGCAAATTCAACAAGTGGCAAATGTTGACTCCACGAACCTTGCCAGTCAAGGCAACACGATCTCAGTATGTCTTCCAGAGTCTGAATAGTCCTCTCTGATTGTCCATCTGACTGTGGGTGATACGCTGAACTGAAGGCTAACTCAGTGCCCAAAGCTTTCTGGAAACTACGCCAGAAGTCGGAGGTAAAACGTGGATCACGATCTGACACAAGTGAAATTGGAATTCCATGCAGTGGCACTATCTTCTGAATATAAAGCTCGGCCAACCTCTGCACATTCCAAGTAACCTTAATTGGCAACAATCTGGCAGTTTTAGTCAATCTGTCGACAAGCAACCAGGTACCATCAAAACCTTGAGAAGTCCGAGGCAAACCCACCACAAAATCTGTAGTAACATGGTCCCATTTTTACATAGGAATCTCTAACAGCTGAAGCAAATCACTTGGCTTTTGATGTTCCGCTTTAACCTGCTGGCAAGTCAAGCACTTAGAAACAAACACAGCCACGTCTTACTTCATACCTGGCCACCAGAACTACTTTTTCAAATTCTGATACATCTTGGTGACACCTGGGTGAATAGCGAAACGGGAACCATGGGCTTCACTCAGAACCTCAAGTCTCAATGCATCAACAGCGGGAACATATAATCTGCCCTAGAAACTGACAACCAGCTCATCATCAAATTCCACATCATATCTTGATACAACACGGGCCAAATCAGAATCAGCTTGCTGGGCTTCTTGAATCTGCTGATACAAAGCTGAACCTAAAACCAAGCTAGCACAAACTGCCATCCTCGGATCGGCAGGAATCTCTACACTGAATACCATGCTCGGAAGTTGTTCCCACAATTTCCATTCAAGAAGCAACAGATGATTGACCTGCACCTTCCTGCTCAGAGCATCAGCCACAACATTCATTTTACCCGGCTGATAGGAGAGTGTAAAGTCATAATCTTTCATGTATTCCATCCATCACCTCTGCCTAAGATTCAGATCTTTCTGGGAGAATATATACTGTAAACTCTGTTGATCAGTAAAAATCTGAAATTTCTCACCATACAGATAATGTCTCCAGATCTTTAAGGCAAACACAACTGCAGCTAGCTCCAGATCATGCGTGGGATAATTTTCCTCATGATGTTTCAATTGCCGAGATGCATATGCAATAACCTGACCATGTTGCATCAGCACTGCACCCAAACCCACCCGAGAAGCATCTGTGCAAATCATAAATTCACCCAAGCCGGAAGGCAAAATCAACACTGGAGAAGAAGTCAAGAGCCTTTTCAATTCAACAAAGCTCTCCTCACACTGATCTGGTGGGGACACCGGGTCCACTACTGGGCCCACTACTCGGAGCCGACGCCGCACTGCCCCGACACCGAGCTTATGGCTCGGAGATCCTTCCTGAAGACTCGGCCTACGGCTACGGTGCTATATTATGTATCGAGTATGTGTGTATGTATACATGTATCTCTACATGTATTTTTCTTTTCGTCTTATTAGGCTAGTCTAAGTCAAATAAACATGTGTGTTTTATGTATTTTATTTGGTTAAAACCCCCAAGTCAAAAGTTAGGTAAGTAAGCTTGTTTTATTAGGCTAAGGACATATGTGCTATTTGTAAAGTTTGAAAGGTGTGGTTGCTATAGCCTCCCTCCTATATAAAGGGAGGCAAATGCTTGTTATGTATGAATGAATGTATGAGAAAAGCTTAGCCTAAGGTGTTTGCCTTATTCCTCCCTTCCCTCTTCTCTCCATTTGTGGGATTTGAGTGTGTCGCCCGATGTGAGACCGTCCGGCGTGAGGCCGAGCTGTGTGAGATAGCAGTTATCCGTCCCGTCCGGTTCGCGTCCCGGAGTGCCGTCGATCCATTCCCACGTCGCCGCCGCGTCAAATTGGTATCAGAGCCTAACAAATGGCGTCTCCATCGACCCGACGTCCCCGACGTCTCTCTCTTTCTCTCTCTAAGTTGATGGAGTGAAAAAAAAAGGAGAAGAATAGCATAAAAGATATTGGTTGAGGGGAGTTTTGGAAAAAAAAATATAGAGAAAAAAAATTAGTTGAGCTCGGGTGATAATAGTATTGGAGAAAAAAAAATAATAGAAAAAAAAGGATCGGCAGAAAAAAAAGAAACAGAAAAAAAAAATTTATCAACTCCCCCTCCCGTTCTCTCTCCCTCTTTCTGCTTTCTCTCTCCCTCGTTCTCTCTCTCTCTCTCATCTATCTCTCTCTCTCGTTTAGCGCAAAGTAGAAAAAAAAATAATACTAAAGCGGTTCGCAGGGGGTGGCCTCGTCGCCCGTGCCACCCCCATTCAAATGCCCCGGCCGTAACGGCCACCCCCCCACCGCCTACGCCCTGCAGGCCGCCGCCCAGGGCCACCTCCCGCCGCCGCACACCGCCACAGCCCTGCTGCCCTCGCCGTCGAGCGCCACAGCGCCCGCACCGCCTCCGCGCCCCGCGCCCGGCCCGCGCCCCCGCGCCCGGCCCCGTGCCCACCTGTGCTCCAGGAGACGCGCCCGAGCGCGCCCCCGCCAGCTCCCGAGCGCGCCCCCTCTTGCGCCTGCCCTGCCGGCCGGCCTGTGCGCCAGCAGACGGGCCCGACCGCGCGCCCGCCCGTGCCCGAGCGCGCCCCTGACCGCGCCCGAGTGCGCCCCCGCCGACGCGCACGCGCCCGGCCCGCCACGGCCACTGCTGCGTCGGGCCCACGCCCTGGCCATTTGGCCGCCCCGCCGTTTGGTCAAACGGGCTGCACGTGTTGAAATTCCCCCCCCCCCCCCCCCCCCACAATACGCAGAAGAGTTTGAAAGCAAGAGAAAGTTCGAAAAGAAAAAAAAAGTGAAGAGGTCAACAAAAGTAGGTGAAGTTTGAAAAGAGAAAGAAAAGTTTGAAAAAAAAAAGGAGGGTTAAAGTTTGACACAAAAAAAGAAAGGTTTGAAAAGTCAAAAAAAAGGAGGAAGTGTTGAATATATATATTTAATATATATAAGATATATATAATATTATATATATCTATATATATATATTTATATATATCTACATATCAATTGTTTGAATTGTTTTGTGTGACATCCGGGTCCACGATTACGGCTCGATCAACGGTTGAGTCGCCCGATCGCCGACACACAGTCCGTGATTCACGGAGTGTGAGTGCCCCTAAGTCTCCCTGCGCGGAGAAATTAGATCGATTTGTTCCCCTGTGCGGAAAATTTTTTAAGTTAAGTGGTTTTGTAATAATCCTCCCTGCGCGGAGTAAATTCTTTGTAACCACTCAAGCTTCGTCGATGCCGTGCGGGCCCGCACGTCCCCGCTCGCCTTCGTCTCCGGTCGGAGTTAGACTTTTCAGTCTAGCTAGGTACGTGCTCCCCTCACTTACTCATCTAGTATCTTTTCAATTGCCGCGCGACGAAGTGAGCGAGAGCCCGATCCATGCAGCCAGTCCCCTGAGTGCATCGCTGTGGACGGAAAGCGAGAGCTTGTATGTACCCATCCTTAAGGCCCTAGGCTGTCACATTAGGGCACCCTAATTGTCAGGAGGTAGTTCCACAACTACTTCACCTACGGGCGAGCAACTCTCCCTGACCGGTCTCTTCAAATTGACCATTTACCTATTAGCCAATAAATTGGGTCTATATCTCGTTAATTATCGGTCCCAGGACTGCATCATTTAGGTCCGAGGTCGTGCATGCCACGTTGGTCTAGGAATTCATCTGGCCATCTAGAGCGCCCCTCAACACTACCTATGGATCAAGAGAGCGTGACTGCTATGCTAGTCCAGCTCGAGCATAATCTCGTGGCCCACTTTGAAGAATCCATAGGCCAACTACGGACAGAACTCAATAAGAGGATCCGAGCCTTAGAGGATCGATTAAAAGGGGAGGAAGGAAGAGTGAATGGCCACGGCAATCCCGTAGCCAATCCTAGAGAGGAAAGAGAGCAAGTCCGCCCAAATCAGGCCCCCCAAGGTAAAGAGCAAGAGGCCCGTGTGCCTCGAGAGAGAGACCACGACGATGAAGATATCATCTTACGGAACGTCAAGATTGACGCTCCAAGTTTTGATGGGTCCCTCAACCCCGCTACATACCTTGAGTAGGAGACCGGGATGGACCAATATTTTGATTGGCATCGCCGCATGACCCCTGCCACCAGGGTGAGGTTTGCCAAAATGAAACTCCTGGGTCAAGCCAAGACCTACTGGTGTAATGTTGAGAATCTCCTGGCACGGAGACGAGAGGAGCCTATTAGCACATGGGAAGAAATGAAGGAGAAATTGAGGGAGAAGTATCTGCCACCTTCCTACCATCAGCATCTTTTAGACCAATGGTAGAAACTCACCCAAGATGGAAAGTCCGTGGACGAGTACATCACCAAATTTGATGACTACTTCCTTCGGAGTCGAGTCATGGAGGATGCCTCTGTCACCCTCTCTCGGTTTAGGGCTGGCTTACACGAGAGTATTCAGTGGGAATTATTCTTGCGAGAGGTTAACACCCTCGAGCACGCCTACCAGGTTGCACGAGATGTTGAGAGGTTTCAAAGGGTGGTTTCCCCCTCGGGTTCCCATCTACCGCCAACTTGAACCCCGAAACCCCATAGTCCGCTATACTGAGAGAGCTGGTCCCTCCACCTCCTACGTCCCTACTGCTACCCCACTTAGGGCCGTTGCCCCTACTGCTCCTTTCCCAAGGAACCCTTTACCTGCACCCGCTGCTGTGCCTAGGCTGGAGTATACTCCACCAGTTGAGAGGAGAGATGACAAGGGAAAAGGGGTCATCCCTAGCACCTCCCAACCAGCCCCTATCTCGGGAGTCCGATGCTTCAGGTGTCATAACCTAGGGCATATTGCCACCAATTGCCCCACCCGAGCCTTGGTCATCACCGACCCCCAGTCTATGGAGCTTCCACCTCTGGAAGGAGAAACCCTTGAAAGATATGAGCCTAACCCTGATCTCGTGGCCCAGTTTGAGGAATTAGATGAAGGGTATGATGGAACGCATGTCGAGTACATGCAAGTGGGGGAAATTACCGAAAGTTCAAACCAGGGAAGACTAGGTGTAGTTCGCTGCATCCTCGCACACCCACAGGAGGACGACTGGCGTCGAACCTCCATCTTCCAAACCTACATCATGGTCAAAACTCAACCCTGCAAGGTGATCTTTGACAACGGGAGCTGTATCAATGCAGTCTCTTCAGACTTTGTATCCCGTCTAGGTCTACCTACCCATCCTCATCCGCGGCCATACAACGTGGCTTGGGTTGACGACACGTCTATCCCAGTCACCACTACATGTGTCATTCCCATCCAGTTCCAGTCCTACCAAGGACAAATCCTATGCGATGTAGTGCCTATGAAGGTCGGGAGCATCATCCTAGGACGGCCATGGATCTACGATGTAGACCTTACTACATTCGGTCGGTCCAATGAGTGTTCCTTCTCCCACAATGGGAAGAGGATTCAGTTGCTCCCAACACCCCCAAAGGTGGCCACGGGAAAGAGTCCTACCTCCACACCCGCTGCATCCCCCAAAATTCAGGAGAATGCCCCAACCCCCACCAAAGGGAAGCTTCCCATTCCCTCCTCTCCTACACCTGTCATATCCATCCCTAAGGCCCCTAAGGTTGACCATGACCCGATTAGGCGCCTTAACTTCATAGGTGTTCGTGAGATGAATAGAGAGGTTGCCGAGGGTGCCCCTGTTTGGGCTGTTGTCGTCACCATTACCCCTGAGGAGTCCCAAGTCTCCATCCCACCTGAAGTCCAGGACAATCCTGCAGGACTTCCAAGATATCTTCCCGGAGGACTTGCCTTCAACACTCCCTCCCATGCGTGATGTTCAACACGCCATTGATCTTGTCCCTGGGTCCACCCTACCCAACCTTCCCCACTACAGGTTGAACCCCAAGGAGCATGCTGAGCTCCAAAGGATTGTCGAGGACCTTATCCACAAAGGTTTCCTCAGGGTGAGCAAGAGCCCATGTGCGGTCCCTGCCTTGCTCACACCCAAGAAGGATGGCACCTGGCGGATGTGTGTTGACAGCCGCGCCATCAATAAGATCACTGTCAAGTATAGGTTTCCCATTCCCCGTCTTGATGACATGCTTGACATGATGAGTGGAGCCACTATCTTTTCCAAGATTGACTTGAAAAGTGGCTACCACCAGGTCCGGATTCGACCAGGGGACGAGTGGAAGACAGCCTTCAAAATCAAAGAAGGTCTGTATGAGTGGCTCGTCATGCCGTTTGGGCTATCCAATGCCCCCAGCACATTCATGCGGCTTATGACGGAAACCCTTCGACCCCTCATTGGTCGTTTTGTTGTCGTCTACATTGACGACATTCTCATCTATAGCCACAACCCTCAGGACCACATCCATCATTTGAGAGAAGTCTGCGAGACTTTGAGGAGAGAAACCCTGTTTGCCAATCTCAAGAAATGTGAATTCATGACAGACCGGGTCACTTTCCTTAGATTTGTGGTTTCTAGTCAAGGAGTGTCTGTGGACCCATCAAAGGTCCGAGCTATAGTAGACTGGCCGGAGCCCCAGAATGTACATGACATTCGTAGTTTCCACGGGCTAGCCACTTTCTACAGACGCTTCATCCAGGGATTTAGCACTATTATGGCACCCATTACGGATTGCATCTGTAAAGGAAATTTTGAGTGGACCAAAGCCGCCTCCCAGGCTTTTCTTGCCATAAAAGAGCTTATGACCAAAGCCCCTGTCCTCCGCCTACCAGACTTTTCCAAAGTCTTTGAGGTTTCCTGTGATGCATCTGGCGTAGGAATAGGTGGGGTGCTTAGCCAGGAGAGCCACCATGTGGCTTATTTCAGTGAGAAGCTTTCTGATGCAAAGCTTCGATACTCCACATATGATAAGGAGTTTTATGCCGTGGTCCAAGCCCTCAAACACTGGAGACACTATCTCTTACCACAAGAGTTTGTCTTATACTCGGACCACGAGGCTTTGAAATTCCTTAACTCTCAGAAGGGTTTAAACCCTAGACATGGTCGGTGGGTAGAATTCCTCCAGTCCTTCACCTTTGTCCTAAAACATAAGGTTGGAAAGGACAATAAGGTGGCCGATGCCTTGAGTCGAAGGGTCTCCCTTCTTTCCACTGTTCGGGTAGAGGTCACCGGATTTGACCGCATGAAGGAACTCTATGGAAAGTGTCCTGATTTTGGCCTTGCCTACTCCACTCTGTCCGCTGGACCCTCGACAGTCTTTTCTGACTATCTACTCCATGATGGTTTTCTATTTCGAGGGCAGCAACTCTGTGTCCCGAGGACTTCAGTTCGGGACTTCCTGATTTGGGAAATGCATGCTGGAGGTCTTGCTGGTCACTTTGGTCGCAACAAGACCATCCATTCTGTGGAGGAGCACTTCTATTGGCCTGGCCTGAAGAGAGATGTGGCCAAGATTGTAGCCCAGTGTAGGACTTGCATGATGGCCAAACATGTCAAACAGAACACTGGTCTCTACACTCCTCTCCCCATCCCTGATCGACCATGGGTTGATGTGAGCATGGATTTTATCCTTGGGTTACCACGCACTGCTCACAAGCATGATTCCATCTTTGTTGTCGTTGATAGGTTCTCTAAGATGACCCACTTCATTGCATGTTCCAAAACATCTGATGCATCTAGAGTAGCCCATTTATTCTTTGATGAAGTCGTACGTCTGCATGGTCTCCCCCAAACCATCGTGTCTGACCGGGATGTCTGGTTCACTAGTTATTTTTGGAAGACACTTTGGCACCTAGTTGGCACCAAACTGAAATTTTCCACTGCCTATCATCCCCAAACTGATGGGCAAACCGAGGTCGTCAATAGGAGCTTAGGCAATCTGTTGAGATGTCTTGTAGGGGAACATTCTGGCACTTGGGATCTTCTTTTGCCCAGAGCCGAATTTACATATAACAGCTCCATCAATAGGTCCATAGGCATGAGCCCATTTGAGGTCGTGCATGGCTACAAACCTAGGAAACCTGTGGATCTCATTCCCCTTCCCCTCGAGTCTAGGATATCTAAGTCAGCTGAGGAGTTTGCACAGCATGTCAAAGGTCTGCATGAGTCAATTAGCAAGCAAATCAACCTCAGTAATGAGACTTATAAAAAATTGGCTGATTCGCATAGGCGTCACCATGAATTCCAAGAAGGTGACATGGTTATGATACGGGTTCGACCCGAACGACTCCCTTCGGGAGCCTTTAAGAAGTTGCAAGCCCGTAGTGATGAACCATTCCCAATTTTGTGGAAGATTGGCTCCAATGCTTATGTTGTGGACTTACCTCCCGAATATGGGATTAGCTCGACTTTCAATGTGGCAGACCTAGTGGCCTATACGGAACCCACAGCGATTCCTAATGACCCTTTCGAGCCTTCTCCTCCCATTGAGAGTGAGCCCACCCCTGTGCGTCCCACAGCCTCGAGAGTACCGCGCGAGCATATTGAGACGATACTGGATGAGCAGGTAACCACTACACGGAGTAGGGTGTACCAGCGCTACCTTGTCCGCTGGCGAGACCGTCTGCCTTCTGATGATTCCTGGATCAGCCGGGAAGATCTCCAGCGCCTCGATCCAGATCTGCTGGAGCACTACCACAGCAGTGTCCCCCCTTACTCGACAGAGTCGAGTTCCAGCCGCCCCGGGAGGGTTGGTGGGGACACCAGGTCCACTACTGGGCCCACTACTCGGAGCCGACGCCGCACTGCCCCGACACCAAGCTTATGGCTCGGAGATCCTTCCTAAAGACTCGGCCTACGGCTACGGTGCTATATTACGTATCGAGTATGTGTGTATGTATACATGTATCTCTACATGTATTTTTCTTTTCGTCTTATTAGACTATTTTAAGTCAAATAAATATGTGTGTTTTATGTATTTTATTTGGTTAAAACCCCCAAGTCAAAAGTTAGGTAAGTAAGCTTGTTTTATTAGGCTAAGGACATATATGCTATTTGTAAAGTTTGAAAGGTGTGGTTGCTATAGCCTCCCTCCTATATAAAGGGAGGCCAATGCTTGTTACATATGAATGAATGTATGAGAAAAGCTTAGCCTAAGGTGTTTGCTTTATTCCTCCCTTTCCTCTTCTCTTCATTTGTGGGATTTGAGTGTGTTACCCGGTGTGAGACCGTCCGGCGTGAGGCCGAACTGTGTGAGATAGCACTTATCCGTACCGTCCTGTTCGCATCCCGGAGTGCCGTCGATCCATTCCCACGTCGCCGCCGCGTCATGATCCGACCAGACAAATGGCACATCTTTACGAGTCAGTCTAGTCATAGGTGCTGCAATCTTTGCAAAATCCTGGATGAATCTTCGATAATACCCAGCCAAACCTAAGAAGCTTCTAATCTCTGTTACAGTTCTCGGTCTCTGCCAATTCAAAACAGCTTCAATCTTTGCAGGGTCCACTGCTACTCCATCACCCGAAATCACGTGGCCAAGAAAATGAATTTCCCGAAGCCAGAATTCACATTTACTGAACTTCGCATAAAGCTCGTGATCTCTTAGAGTCTGTAGAACGATCCTCAAATGCTGCACATGATCTTCATCAGAAGCAGAGTTGATCAGAATATCATCAACAAAGATCACCACGAACTGATCGAGAAATGGACGAAAGATACGCTGCATTAGGTCCATGAAAGCTGATGGGGCATTCGTCAATCCAAACGGCATTACCAGAAATTCAAAGTGACCATATCGAGTACTGAAAGCTGTCTTCTCCACATCAAATTCCTGGATTCGCAACTGAAAGTAGCCAGACCGGAGGTCAATCCATGAAAAGACGGTAGCAGACTATAACTGGTCAAACAAATCATCAATCCTGGGGAGCGGATATTTGTTCTTGATAGTCACCTGATTCAGCTGTCTGTAATCAATACAAAGCCTCAGGCTTCCATCCTTCTTTTTCAAAAATAACACTGGAGCACTCCACGGGGAAAAACTGGGGCGAATATAGCCTTTTTCCAGCAATTCAAGTAGATGTGCTCGCAGTACTTTAAGTTCAGCTGGAGCCATTCGGTACGGTGCCTTTGCTAACGGGCATGTACCCGGAATCAGTTCAATCACCATTTCAATCTCTCGTTCTGGAGGCAAGCCTGGCAACTCGTCAGGAAACACATCAGGGAACTCACAGACAACAGGAATATCACCGACATCCTGTCGTGGTTTCTCAACAGCAACCACAGAAGCTAAGAATCCCTGGCAACCTGCACTAAGCAACCTATAGGCTCGAATAGCAGAAATAATCATGCGAGAAGAACGGGATCGAATACCTTGGAAATAAAAAGTTGACTTTCCCTGGGGCTGAAAATAGACTTTCTTCGATCTGCAGTCAACCACAGCTCCATAATGCTCCAACCAATCCATTCCCAGAATAATATCATAATCTGCCAGCTGCAACGCATACAATCTCGCCGGCAACTGATGATTATCAATCATAACAGGAGACTCTTCCAAACACAAAGGTGTAATCATGAAATCTCCAGAAGGCAATTCAACAAATAGCTCACAAGTCATTTCTGATGTCGGCTCCTCAATACATGCCACGAAATCCTCAGAAATAAAAGAGTGAGAAGCACCAGAATCAAATAAGACACGAGCTGAATGACCATAAAGCATAATCGTACCTTCCACCAGATGGGATGCAACCGCTTCAGCTCTAGTCATATGAGAAACCTTGCCTTTCTGCTTCTTCGATCCGGCTGAAGATTGCTGAGAAGACGCCGATGCTTGAGAATAGAACTATTGTTGAGTTTGAGGTACAGGAGGAGGTCTGAATTGCGACTGCTGAGGCTAAGAGAACTGAGGAGCTTGCAATTGCTTCGGCCTCAACGGGAAATCTCGAACCACGTGACCAGGCTGGTCACAGCGAAAATAGACCACTGGAAGAGAACACGGCTGACCCTTATGGTGACCACCGCATCTCCGACACATCCACGGCTGACTGACAGCAGAACTCTGACGAGTCTGAGAAGAAGGCGCTGTCGGCTGCTGAACAGAATCTGTACCGGATGACGGCTGCTGGAAAAACTTCTTCTTCTTCTTGAACCTCTTAAACTTGGGCTTGGAAGGGGAAGAAGCACTGCTAACATCTGACTGGACTGAGGGAACACCTGACACTAGCGGTCGGTAAGCTTGCTGAAACTGAACCGCCGGCTGCACTGACCCCGCCTGCGGATATCCACCTGGTCTCGCCATCTCTAGCTCAAGTGCCACAACTGCCTGGCACGCACCATCTAAATCAGCAACACGACTCGTGATCAAAGGCAATTTAAGTTTAGGCCTCAATCCACGCAAGAACGGCTGTGTCTTCAAAGCTTCATTAGCCAGCACATGGGGCGCATATTGACCCAACTCCATGAACTTGTTCCGATACTGAAGCACAGTCATACTGCCTTGAGTCAGCTCCATAAATTGATACATCTTAGCCATCTGCAAGTAGGCAGGAGTGTAGGCACGCTCGAAAGCAGCAACAAACTCTACCCAAGTGATCTGTCGAAGAGGTCTAGAGTGAAACGCAATCTGCCACTCGGCTTTCCACCACGTAATGGCTGTACCTTGGAGTTGAAACGCAGCAAGCATAACCTTCTCATCCTCGGCGCACTCCATAGACAGGAATACGCGCTCAATTGCATCTAGCCACTGCCTCGCAACCTCTGGATCAGCTTGTCCATCGAAGGCAGACGGATTAAACAGAAGAAATTCTTTCAAAGCCTTGCCTCGACTACCAGGCACTTCAATCTGAGGAGCAACGACTGGCACTGGAGGAGGAACAACATGAACTGTAGGAGGAGGTGCAGAACCACTTTCTTTTCTAGGCGCATCTCGGGGAGCTCGAGGAACTCGAGGAGGTCTTCCTCGACGAGGCGGCATCTTGCACTGCCGAAAAACAGAAAGCAACAGGAATCACATCAATCACGTAGAAAACAACCTAAGCCAGCAATAGACAACACGAAGGACTAGTCTCTGGATAAGTTGCAAATTCCAATTCCTTATACAAATCCTCAACTCCGCTCTGATACCAACTGTGACGACCCAGAGCGCCGGATACCGATATACCGATAATATCGATACACCGATACCAGGAACTGGGGAAGCCACCCAAGAGGCTGATGAGGCCCCTGAAGGGTTAGTGAAGTTTGTCAAGGGGATGTATAACGAATTGCAATCACAAGCGCGCATATTAGATTAAGCAATAAAGTTTAACAAAAGTGCGGAAGCAATTCAAAATAACCAGAGTGATATATATATAAACTAGTCCAGAGATACAAAAGTACTAGTCCAAAAGGTACAACTACACGGGGCATACCCCGGCAAAAGTACAACAAAGGCCCAAAAAGACGACCCGTCTACTACTGGCGGCTAAGAACGGTCTCCGAGCAACTCACAAAACACCGGGAGACGGCGGGCGCGGCTCACCTGAAAAGAGAAGGGTGAGTCACAGCCAGACTCAGTAGGGGTCACGCAGATCCCTACCTCGTACTAAACAGGCATACATGCATAAATAAAGACAATTAGAGCATGCATTTAAATGAATTAACAGGCATTGGCATGAATAAACTAATCACAGTAAAGCTGTAAACTCTAACTAAACAGGTATAACAGCTAATACATGCCAATAACGAGTAAGTCCAAACAACAGAAACTAAATCTACTAGTAGAATACGCCTTAATTACTCCAAGCAGCAGGGAGTAGAACAACCACTGGGAGCAGAAACCAGATGCGTCCACTGACGACTTATATTGCGTCTCAAGCACTCGCAGTCGACAACACGACAAGCTGAGTGCGTAAACAGTACCAAACCAAGTGACCAATCAGAGTGACACCCGTCAGTGTCAGTCCACAGCCTCTGACCACGTGTGCACACACTGATTCTCGCCTGAGTCAGGCCCTCTAGCTAGTTTTCTCCCTCGATAGGATGCTACCGTTGGCAGGGAGCCCACGGAACTAGCTTACAAACCGTGTACGGGAACACCCCTCCGCTATCCCCAAGCGGGTCGGTACTCAACAGACCTTAGGGCAACAACAGTGGCTCCATTGCAAGGAAAGAAAAGCTACTCTATTGGGATTCACAAACATGCCATTATATACTAAGATAACATAAGCATGGCATATAAACATTCTGGAATGCGTAAAGAATAAGCCGGTGCTTTTTGAAATCAACAGGCGTGTGGCGGTCTGCAGCCCACGCGTTACAAGGGTGTAACGGTCGGGGACTGGCGCGTTATATCAAGAATGACGTGTCCGCCCCTATCCGTTACATCCACCGAAGTTCCAGCCTAAACCAGTCAAAGGGGCATGTAATGGTCAGCGGCCACGCCGTTACTGTACGTAACGGTCTGGGCTCAGTGCGTTACATCAATTGTAACGCGCTGGTCCAAGGCCGTTACATCCACCCGAGGCCAAAACCAACACACAGCGTTCCAAAATCATTTGCAAGTGATATGACACGCTCGCTCAGGCGCGTCAGGGGACCCTGACGGCCGGCCGACTGGCCGTCAGGTTAACCGCCCCACCCGGTCAACACGAATCAACGGACGAGTAACGGATGGGAGCCCCACCGTTACTCTCAATGTAATGCCCCATCAACGGGCCGTTACATTGATATAACGCGTCCTTCAAGGACCGTTAGGCGTGTGACGGTTCCTGGAAAGACCGTCACACCACCTGGGTCACGGACGGGTTAGGTTTGAAAACCAGTTCCCTCCCGGACGATAGAAATCATCGGGTAACGTCGAAAAAACATGTTTCTTGTCAAACCACACGTCCTAAACAACAATATAACAACTGAAACTATCACATGCACGGCCTACAATAGCTTAAACACAAGAAACTAAGCTTAAGCAATAACAATGGAAAATAGCCAATATGCATGCCACGGGGGTCTAAACATGAAAACATGCTATAGGAAATGATCCTGGCGAGCTCAGGATTCCATCCCCCTACCTCGTTCAAGCCGAAACGGCCGGAAAAGCCGCATGCAAGGAGGAGGGTTCACTGGGCCTTCTCGCTCCGCCTCGCCTCCACAAGCCGCGAACCGCGTCAAGGTGGGCGTCCACGCGCTCCACTCGACACGAGGATTCCAACGGCGCGCTCCACACCTCCTACCGACGTCGTCTCACCTGCAATCCCACAAAGGGGAAGAGAGGCGATCGGGAGGAGAGAGAGAGCGTGAGGGTGAGTGAGAGATCGACGAGAGGGGAGAGAGACGGGTGAGGGTTAAGGGAAAAAAATAAAATTAATATATATAATAATTATATTATATATAAAAATCTTATTATTTCCCAAAAACCTCAATTAACCTCAAATAAATCTGGAAAAATATCAGAAAAATTCCTAAAAATACAGAAAAATAGCCAAAAATTCTAGAATAAATACTAGATCCAAACCACTAAGGATCCACAAGGCACGGGCCTCACCGTTTGGGTCTGGCGGAGGTGCTGTCAAAATTTCACCAGAATCTGGGACTCAAAAAAAATTTGAGTTAGCAGTGACAACATGAACACAATAAAAAAAATAAAGAACGATGATGCAATGAGAAAATATCCAAACGGAATTCACTGCTTGACAGAAATAATAAGAAAGTGAGAAGGAGAGAATGGAAGATCAAGAAGAGGAGAAGAAAACCAACTAATTAAATAATGGAAGAAGATAGAGCTGTGGAGCATGTGGAGAGTATGCTTGTATATGCATATGCATCTTCAGAATCAAAGAGCACTAGATGCTCACTGTTTTAAATTCACCTGTGCAGTGATCGGCACTTGATGGGTCGACCCCTTCATCAGGAGCCCGTGTAGGAACCAATACAACATGCATTCCTGCCTGCTTATGTGTAGAGAATGGGACAACATTAAACTCAATACAATGAACCATGAGCCAACCCCCACCCCACTGCTGAACTGCTGGGAATCAAACCAGTAGCTCTCTGCTTTTACCGAACACCTGAGCATTCTAAAGATCTCCTTTTCCATTCACATATACGACTCCATGCATCTAATTGGTGCAAAGTCCTTGCTGGCCTGCTACGAGCAGAGATAAAGGAGTTCTGCAAAATTAAAGATCTGCACCTTCCATGCATCTCCTTTTTATTGCACTCCGAAAACCCAGCATTTTCCATCGGCATGGTGTGACTGCATTCATGCATAAAGAAGCCTAACCAATTCTGTTGGACGAAACAGAATGGCCTAGAGATGATGGATACTTGCATGATGAGCATGGAGCATTTTGCATTCAACATGAGCATGGCAAGCTTGTTCCTTTCGGATTCACGTTCATCATGAGTTGAATAGACTTATCATCATGCATTCTATTAGCACAGGATTCCTACTTACCTTCCTCAAAATAGGGTAAAGAGATTCTCTCCACAAATGAGAACCCAAACCTCCCAATGCTGGAAATTTCAGTCGACCGAAAATGGGATTTCGGTTGACCGATCAGTTCTCCACAAACATCTGCAAATTTCCCCTCTTCAACACCCTCTGCACATCTTGCGTGGATGCAGGAACCAACCCAAGTCGATGCACCCTGCCCTCTCGGCTACCCTCTCTACATGCATTCTCCCATGCACATTTAGATGAAATCTGCATGTGCATGCACAGTGGAGCATAGCTGACATAAACGTTAGGAGGGAGCAAGGAAGACCAGTCAGGTCAGTCAAAAGCCATGGAGTTCAGACTTCATTGTATAGCTAACATATTTGATGAAGCCAGCATACCTCTAGCCCAAGTAAAGCTCCTCATTCTAGCAGGACATTGAGATCAGTAGGCTTCAGTTCTAAAGTTGGCAAAATAGCCAAGTCCCTCAGTTCAGCTGAGTTGATCAAGTTTGCACACAGGGTTGGTGTAGCAGAATTGAGGGAGTTTTCATGTAACGCCCTGACTCGTAGACCCGGTCCAATCGTAAAGACTCACGTCGGATCCCGGTTGAGATATCACAGTGGGACAACCCAAACGGTAACATTATGGTAGAGAATTTTACATAAACATTAAGACACCATTGCAGCGGAAATGAAATTACTCAAATCATCAGCTTACAGTCATAAGACTTCATCCACATAGATTGAAATAAAAAGCAGTAACTTAACAAGTCATTTATTACATAACCAAATTTCACACACAATTTTTTTTTCTAAGACATAACTACCTAAGATAAAGACTTGTAGCAAATCCAGCCGCGGTCAGAACACTGCGAGATCACTCCTCGCTTTCTTCTACTGCTTCTCTTGAAAATGTTCAACGGGGTGAGTCTACGAATAGACCCAGTAAGAGATTGAGCATAGTCCCCAGTCATAACATGTATAAACATATCCAAAGTGATTTACGGTATTTCATTTCATAAGTCATTCTTAGGCATAATTTCAATTAGATAACGTATGAGATTAATACATTTAACCCAATTTCGGTTTTTACGATCATAAGTCATGCTATTAACATTTTATAAATAAAACATGTACATTAAAACATTATTCTATCAATGACAAAGTAAATGAGAATTTACCATTTGCAAACATTAACGAATGATTCCAGTACTAGGCGGAGTAGTCTCACGCATAGTGAAAGGATCCAAACAGACATAATCTGTCATTTTTCAAATCATCATTCGATATACTCGAGATTCATTAACAGTAAACATTTACAGTGTAATAATAGTAAAATGCAATGACAGTTCAATAAGCAATAACACTTCAATATCAGTTCAATGAGCAGTAACAGTAGTTTCAGTATTGATTCAGTGAACAGTAATAACACTTCTAATATCCATTCAGTGAGCAGTAATAGTCGCATTAATAACGACTCAGTGAATAGTAGCAGTAGTTCAGTATCAATTCAGTAGTCAGTAACAGTCGTTCAATTTCAGTTCAGTAAACAGTAACAGTGGTATAAATAGCCAGACACAGTGCCCAAACCACCACTAGAAGGACAGTCAGTCGGTACTCGATCACCTAGGTAAATAGTGATGAGTCTTGATTACTGCGCAGAATCGGGAGAAGTCCTCTCCACCTTAACCAGTGGTACTTGTCCACCTCCAGGATTTCATCCCCGTTACCCTCGGGGCCAGTACAATGTGAACATCTCCATAGGGGCATTTCTATAGTTTGGTTCCAGTCTCCCCTTATGGTGACAGTGTCCATTTGGCAGTAATAACAGTACGGTAAATATATATATATAACTCATATCCAATGGACACATGCCACTCAAAAATCATGATGTGGACACTAAGTATGAAATATGCCATTTTTTGAAAATCTCTTTTTTTTTATTTCTGAAATTCTCAACTTATTCAAATATAATGACATATATATATATATATATCAAAAAATTCTAATTCTATTTACAAAGATCAGAATGCAGTGAAATTTCATAAAATCAATACATTTACAAGAAGGATCAATACAAAAAATTTCCATCATTTTTCAGATAGTGTTTATATTTTTCCCATAATTAGTTATACACCATTTATACATCAAAATTTCTAATTTTGTTCTCAGAGCTAAGAATACATTGAAATTATAGAGAACCAATACATTTACAGGAAGAATCCAAACATAAAATTTTCATCAATTTTCAGAGAGTAATTATAATTTTTTCAAAATTACATGTATTTCAACATGTATCATAAATTGACTAAATTTAGACACCATGTTCTGAAAATAACTTAACTTTTTATGAATATCAAATTTATATGTAATATTATACAGAAAATTTTTCATAATTTTTCATTTAAGGATTTAGATTTTTTCCAGAATTGTATAAATTTTCCTATGCATGGAAAATTAACTAAATTTACCCACAGCACTCTAAAAATCACCATAATTTGCCAAACCATCATTCATAATCAAAATATTATTTTTAAAACTTTTTATTATTTTTCACACTGTATTACCATTTTTTACACTGTATTACTATTTTTCACACTAAGTAAGAAAATTATATCATGAATAATAAATCAACTAAATATATCCAAAATGGTCATATAATTTCTAAACATTTACAGAAGATTGTTCCAGACATAAGTATCATATATAAGAAATTTCATCATTTTTCATTTAGTATGTCTAATTTCTAAAATTTTATATCAGTTTCTAAAATTTACAATAATTTACAATAAAAACTTTTAAATAGATAAAATTATCCAGAATGCTTAAAATGACTAACATATACTGAGAATTAAGTTATAAATATCATATATCAGTTCTGTCATTTTCTCAAAAATTTTCAGAGAATATTAATATTTATTTAATTTTTTAATTATTTATTTAAATATTGATATTTATACTAATAAAGATTCCATCATCAGGATAAGATAAAATTTTCATCAAATAGTTCTAACATGTATTTAAGTCTTCTAGTAAAGATTTCAAGATTTTTCATGAAGTATTTCTATTTATCTCATAATTTTATACCTCTAATAAAATATCAAAAATTATGTAATATCACGTACACACATCAATAATTATTGATAATTTTATAATACAATAAACTCAACGTAAGAACCATACTCTGAAATTCTAAGATTTTTATGAAGAGGATCTCTAATTTCTATAATTTCTGTATAATTACTTATTTACTTTATCATGTATAAAAATTCATTAACAGAACTATCGTGATCCAAAAATAATGAAAATTTTTCTACACATGGGTCTCACAGTAAGATACATTCATAAAATTTATGGTGATTTTATATCACCCCTTTAATTTTTTTAGTATAATTAAACACATTTAGGATAATATTAAAATATCTTTAAACGTGAAAATAATTTGAATCAGATATGAAATTTTTTACATAATGTTTAGAACATCATATTTCATGATTCTGAAAACTTTTTAAATTTATCATACACCATTGCTAATTATAAGATATTAATCACTTGATTTTACCCTTAATCACGTGCCTTAACATAATGATCTCGTAGAAATTCGACTAATCTATGATCACCCATGGTGAATTAAGGATATCTGGATTTAATTATGTCTAAAGATGTTAATTAACATACCCTAAATCATTTTAAATATGCTAATACATACTAATTAAGGGGATATAAGCTTAATCACTTACCTTAATGATGCTTAAACACTTCCTTAATCAGCCTTCCTCCCATTCCTTCAGCACTTCATGTAACCAGCTTCCAAGAGGAGCAAATGAGGCCTTCTACTTATCTATTTATAGGGGGTTTGGTCTAATCAAATCTTAACCATTCATTTAATCAAAGGTGAAGATTTAATAATTAATTTAATATTATTTAATTAAAATATGACCTTCAAGCCTTCGTCAACCCACTCAGCTCACTCTTTTGACTAGCCCACAATTTTCTTTTTTTTTACATATATAAGGCACATGGATTTTGACTAAAAGAAGAATGGAGCTTAAACTAATGTGAATGCTTAATAACTAATCCAAAAAAAAAATTTATATATATACATGTCGCGTTGCTGCATTAAGGGGGGGGGGGGGGGGGGGGGGGGGGGGGGGGGCGCCCGCGCTCGCGTGCGCGTCGCCCGCGCGTTCGCCCCCGCGTGCGAGGCCGCCCACTATTTTTTTTAAATTTTTTTATTTTTTTGCTTTTAACCTTCTTTCTTTTCTTTTTACGTTTATGACCTTTTTCTTTGTTTAACCCCTTTCTTCTTTTTTTTTAAAACCAAATATCCCTCACTTTTTCTTTAAACTTTGTTTCTTTTTTTAAGAGGGAAAATAATTAAAATAATACTTAAAAAATAAACAATTAAGCATAAATAATTATATTTTATTAATCAAATAAAATAATAAACTACAAATACGTAAGCCATTACACCCTCTCCCCCTTAAAGAAAACACCGTCCTCGAAGTTTGAGGTTAGATCACATACCGAATAGTCGAGGGTACTTCTTCTTCATTGCTTTCTCTGGTTCTCACGTGGCCTCCTCGTGGGAAAAGTTCCTCCGTAGTACCTTTACCAATGGAATGACTTTAGTTCTCGGCACCTGCTCCTTGCGGTCCAGAATTCGAACAGGTTGCTCTTCATAAGATAGGTTCTGCTGAAACTGCATCTGCTCGGAACTGATCACGTGTGTCGAATCATGTACGTACCTCTTCAGCATTGACACGTGGAACACCGGATGTACTCCCTCGAGAGACGGAGGTAAAGCCAACCGATATGCCACGTTCCTTAATCTCTCCAGAATCTCGAACGGTCCGATGTACCGTGGATTTAGATTCCCATGTTTGCCGAACTAAATGATTCCTTTTGTTGGAGATACCTTGAGGAAAACGTGATCACCAATTTCAAATGCCAACTCCTTCCTTCGATTATCAGCATAGCTCTTTTGTCGATCTTGTGCTGTCATCAATCTCTGTCTGATCAGCCTGATCTTTTCAGTAGTTTCTTGAACAACTTCGGGTCCCACATACTGCTTGTCTCATGTTTCCTCCCAACACAACGGAGACCTACAAGGTCTACCATACAGTGCCTCGAATGGAGCCATGCCTATGCTCGCGTGAAAGCTATTATTATAAGAAAATTCCACAAGAGGTAGGTGTCGCTCCCAATCGCCCTTCCAATCAAGAACACAAGCCCTAAGCATGTCCTCCAGCGTCAGAATCATCCTTTCAGACTGACCGTCAGTTTGCGGGTGAAAATCCGAACTGAGCTTGAGCCGCGAACCAAAAGCTTCCTGCAACCCTTGCCACAGTCTGGAAGTGAACCGGGGATCCCTGTCGGGGATGATTGACTTTGGAATCCCGTGAAGTCTGACGATGTTATCAACATATAGTCTTGTCAAACTTTCCACCGATTGCTTCACCTTCATAGGAAGGAAATGTGCAGACTTTGAAAATCGGTCCATGATCACCCATATAGAATCATTACCCTTTACTGATCTAGGTAACCCAGTCACAAAATCCATAGTGATTGCTTCCCATTTCCACTGAGGAATTTCCATTTTCTACATTAGCCCTAATGGCTTTTGGTGCTCTGCCTTTACCTGTTGATAAACCAAGCATCTAGCAACATAGTCGGCTACATCCTTCTTCATTCCTTGCCACCAAAAAGACCGTTTCAAGTCTTGATACATTTTACCACCTCCTGGATGAATAGAGAACATTAATCGGTGAGCTTCCGCTAGAACCTGTCTTCTCAGATTGGCTAAATCAGGTACACAGATCCTGTGCTGAAACTGAATCACTCCATTTTCATCACGAGCAAAGTCGGTCTTCCCGATTAATCCCTGTAGCTGGGGATCATCTTTTTGCACATCTATTATCTTGTCAAGCATTGTTGACCAAATGGTCAGTTGAGCCACAAATGCATGACATAGCAGAGGCTTGATCACAGCCATAAGTTGCGATGCATCTTCGATCGTCTTCCAATCTTGCTGCATCATAACTCTTTTTCTACTGAGAGCATCGGCTACTACATTCGCCTTTCCTAGATGGTATCGCAATTCGAAGTCATAATCTTTCAAAAATTTGACCCATCTTCTTTGTCTTAGATTCAACTCCTTCTGAGAAAATAGATACTTCAGACTCTTGTGGTCAGTGAACACCTCGAACTTAACGCCATAAAGGTAATGACGCCAGATCTTCAAAGCATGAACCACTGCAGCCAACTCCAAATCATGAGTCGGGTAGTTTCGCTCGTGCTCCTTTAGATGACGAGAAGCATAAGCCACCACCCTTCCATTTTGCATTAATATACTGCCTAGCCCAACCTTCGATGCATCAGAATAGATGGCAAAGTCATCCTCATTGTTTGGCAAAATGAGAATTGGTGTTGATCTCAACCTAGCCTTCAGCTCTTGGAAACTCTTCTCACAGTTCTCAGACCATATATATTTGACTCCCTTTCGGGTCAACTTGGTTAGTGGCGCCGCTAGAGATGCGAACCCCTCGATAAAGCGGCGATATAACTAGCTAACCCTAAGAAACTTAGAATCTCCGTAGGAGATTTAGGAGTCTCCCATTCCAAAACCGAAAGAACCTTTGTGGGGTCAACGACAACACCACTGCCTCAGATTACCTGCCCAAGAAAATGGACATCCTTCAGCCAAAAGTCACATTTGCTGAACTTAGCATACAGCTTATGCGCTCTTAGCGTCTCGAGGATGATTCTCAAGTGTTCTCGGTGCGAAGCTTCACCAGTAGAATATATCAGTACATCATCAATAAAGATAACCATAAAGGTGCCAAAATAAGGTCTAAGAACCCTATTCATCAAGTCCATAAAAGTTGTAGGGGCATTTGTCAGACCAAAAGGTAGCACCAAGAATTCATAATGGCCATATCTCGTTCGGAACGCCGTCTTGGATGTGTCTTCTTCCTTTATCATCAACTAATGGTATCCCGAATGTAGATCAATCTTTGAGAACACCGTGGCTCCCTGCAACTGGTCAAACAAATCATCTATGCGCGGTAAAGAGTACTTATTCTTAATGGTCACCTCATTAAGTTTGTGATAGTCAACGCATAACCTAAGAGAACCATCCTTTTTCTTCGCGAATAGAATTGGAGCTCCCCATGATGACACACTTCGACAGATAAACCCCTTGTCTAACAAGTCTTGAAGTTACTTTTTCAGCTCTGCCAATTCTGCTGGGGCCATTCGGTAGGGTGCCTTAGAGACAGGTGCTGTACCAGCTAACAAGTCGATAGCAAACTCTAACTCCCTTGTAGGTGGTGACCCGGGCAAATCCTCTGGAAACACATCAAGGAATTCTCGAACAACCTCGATCTTTGCTACGGTCGATGACTGGTCAGCATCAGACTTTGTGACTACGCTTGCCAAGAATGTATCGTAGCCCTTCCTCAACATTCGCACAGTCTTCATTGCTGAAACTACTAACTTCTTTCCAGCCATATGATTCAGTAAGGGATGAGAAAACTCTTTCTCTTTAGGGATGCGAAAAATAACTCTCTTCCTTCGGCAATCTATTAGAGCGTAATGCTCTTCTAACCAATCTAGTCCAAGGATAGCATCAAAGTCTTGCATAGGTAAACAACAAACACAACCGGGCAGAGTTCTTCCTTCTATATTAACTGACAATGAGGGTATATGCCTCTTGGTAGACACTGATCTTGCAGGTGTGTGCACCAACAGGGGCACGTCTAGGTCTAACGACTCAATTCCAAATTCTTCATGCAATTGACGAGCAAACCTCTCAGAAATGAAAGTGTGTGATGCACCGGTGTCAAATAATACTCTAGCATGAATACCGTTGATAGATATAGTACCTTCTGTAAGGTCCTCCGCCTGCTCAGCATCCTCTCTAGCAAGTGCAAATACCCGAGCTGGCGCTCGGGGTCTCCCTGCGGGTCTCGCTATAGCTGGTCTGGCTGCTACTGGAGCTGCTGTTGCTGCTACTGGCCAAGCTGCTACATGTTGCATCATCTTCGGATAATCTCGAATCATGTGGCCCTTCTCGCCACAACGGAGACACCTATCGGTGGCGATCTAGCATACTTCCCCGCCATGTCGCTTGCCACATTGTTTACATTCTGATTTGTTGCTGCCCCATGCTGGTGGTGTGGTCTTCCCTGCCACGAACGATCGTGACGGATTGCTCATCACCTTTTTACCTTTGTCATACCGGTGAAATGGTGCCGATGGTCTCTTTGTCGAAGTCTTCTTCTCCTCTTGATATAACTCCATGTCGCTCTCTTGACGACATGCCGCGCCAAGAGCCGCCTCCATAGTAGCAAGATCTAGTGCAACTAGGAGGGTCCGAAGCGACGGTCGTAGACCCGCCACACATGTCTTCACCTTCCTCCTTTCATCTGTAGTAATATGTGGTGCATATTTTGATAATTCTGCAAACTTGGCCTCATACTCGAGCACGGTCTTCAACCCCTGAGTTAGGGCCAGAACATCTTGCTCCAGCTTGTCTTGTACATGCTCCGGTATGTATTTTACCGTGAATAGTGAAGTCCCGCGATCAACGACACCCAAGAGAGGGGTGAATTTGGTGTTTTTTAATTTTACGAAAACTTTTGGCCTTTTTGAAATATGTGATATAATGATAGTTAAGAGATACAAAACTATATGATCACAAATCGGATTTATCAAACTTAATTAGATGATGATGTAGATTATGCAAGATATACGTGGATAAATCTGGAATCACAATTATACTAATCACTCACGTAGAATGGAGGTAGAAGAAAAAGATCAAACCACACAATCCAAAACACAATGCACATCGGTTTTTAAGGTGGTTCAGATGCAACGACGGCAATCCCACGTCCACCCCTCATCAAACCCGGTGAGGCTTCACTCGGGGATAAATCCCCAAACGGAGATGACGCTCCAACCACACACGCAGGACGACGCCTGCACACACGGGGACGCGCCCCAACACACACACACGCGGAGATGAGGTCTTCATCACGATCCAACAAGCGGATCACCAACACAAATACCGGTTGCTACAAATGCAGCAAACCACACACACGAGACAGAACGGATCTAAAAAGACCCACACACACACAGACGCAGATCTAGGAAGATCCACGTACACACATGAATCAAATATGACACACACACAAACGACCACGGATCCAACAACGATCCACACACACACGAGTTTGCAGTTTATAAGAAATACAAATCTGAAACTTAAAACACAATAAGGCACAGTTGAGAAAAACTCCTGATTTGGCTACCCCTGAATGTATGCTGATTGATCTTTGAATGATGCTTGCTTCTTCAGTTCATTGGAAGTTGATGGCTTCAGATGGACCTTCAATCATCAGCTCCTAGATGAAGAGTTGATTCACGGATCACTATTCACGACTATAGTAACTGTTCCTTCTTCCTTGGACAACTTCCTTGATCTCCTTGATCCTTACTTGCTTCTTCTCTTCCTTTGAGATTGCTGGCTTCAGATGGAGCTTGAATACCTTCAGATGGATGAAGATGTTGTTGGACGAAGTACTGTTCACGGAGGGTTGTAGCAGCCTTCTTCTTCCTTTGATAGCCTTCCCCTTTGATCTCCCTTGAAGCCCTCTTGGATGGTTAGGGTTTATAACCCATTGAATGGTCCTAGACAAGCCTTAGACCAGATCCACGAAATCATCCTTGATTGGGGGCAGTGGGATTAAAGAAATGGGTGAAAGATTCCTCTCCACGAGCTTGAAATCGAAGTCAATAAAAGGGGGCTCGGTACTGGCGGTCGATCGGAAGGCATGGGCGGTCGATCGGAACCTACTACAGCCAGAACTTTTTGGCTTTGAGAAAACCGGTCGACCGGAAGCCCAAGGGCGGTCGACCGCTACCTGCAGAAGTTGGAGTTTTTAGGCTCTGGCAAATCTGGTCGACCGGCCCTATGGTCTTGGTCGACCGGAATGATCCATACCTGTAAAAATGAAGTGTTAGGCCACAGAAACATATCGATGAGTCAAGATATTCATGTCCTCATCTATTCTATGCATTTTGGGTTTGGATTCAACTTGGTTTATACATTAGAAACGTCTAAACCATTTGAGCATTTCTAAATTTTGTTCCGGGGGCTCCGCCCCCTGAAATCCCCGCGACCTGACCGCGTAGGTCGATCCGCGGGCCAGGGAGCACGATGGCCAGAAGGGTTTCATGTTTTAATGTGCATGAATGAGGTGTATGAAGAAGAGGTATATGAGATACACATGGTGAGATCGATGCTAAGATAAGGTAAGAGTCTCACCAATGGTTCTTGACAGTAAATGACATACACCACCTGTTTTGGATTGTAGAGGAGCAGGGTGCTTATCCACACGCTTGGTTCACCAGGTGACTGCCATGTGTTTGATCCTGCAAGCAAGATAGTCAAGGTTAATACCATGCTTGTTCCCATTGAAGAGGTTATGAAATCTCTTGCCTCTTGTAAAACCAACATATGCAAACCAAGGATCAAGACCATGTAACCGTTCCCATTTGCCATCTCAACCATACATAGATAACAAGAGCATGAGCAATCAACCACAAGTTTAGTTATCATCACTTAATCACACATTAAGTTTAGTTATCATCAAAATCATAACTTAAAAATCACAACAATCATCAAAATCATAACTCAACAAATAGCTCTCTGAATTCCTCCCAAGTAATTTCATGCTCTAGTCTGTCAAGTTGGTTCCTTAATACAGACGCCCACCATACGTCTTCTCTCTCCTATAGCATGTACGCCGCCAAACTTGTTTTGTCCACATTTGCACACCGGATGACCCGGAAAATCTTCTCTATCTCGCGAAGCCAATTTTCAGCCATGATTGGCTGACTCTCCCCCTTAAAAGAGGGTGGAGCCATCCGCCGAAACCTCTCCATCATAGTCACCCCTCCAGAAACTTGCTCTTGGGGTGAAGCTGCCTGAGTCTGGAGTTGCGCCTGAAGTGCTGCCAGTGTCTGAGCCAGGGTCTGCCTAGCCTGAACCAGGCCTTGCATGAACATCCCATAATCTACCAAAGGTGGTGGGGGCGGAGATGGGGGTCCACACGGCTCCTCTTGAGCATCGTCATTCTGACCTGCACGACGACCTCCTCCCGCCATAGTCTGACAATACAATCATACGGTTAAATTTTTATCATAACTCCCTACTAGTTTAAGATTTTAGAATGTGGATTAAGCTGATGACTATTTATGTAAATTCTCAACCGTGGGCTCTGATACCACTCTATGTAACACCCCGACTCGTAGACCCGGTCCAGTCGTAAAGACTCACGTCGGATCCCAGTCGAGACGTCACAGTGGGACAACCCAAACGGTAACATTATGGTAGAGAATTTTACATAAACATTGAGACATCATTGCAGCGGAAATGAAATTACTCAAATCATCAGCTTACAGTCATAAGACTTCATCCACATAAGTTGAAATAAAAATTAGTAACTTAACAAGTCATTTGTTACATAACCAAATTTCACACACAAATTTTTTTTTCTAAGACATAACTACCTAAGATAATGACTTGTAGCAAATCCAAGCCGCGGTCAGAACACTGCGAGATCACTCCTCGCTTTTTTCTACCGCTTCTCTGGAAAATGTTCAACGGGGTGAGTCTACGAATAGACCCAGTAAGAGACTGAGCATAGTCCCCAGTCATAACATGTATAAACATATCCAAAGTGATTTACAGTATTTCATTTCATAAGTCATTCTTCGGCATAATTTCAATTAGATAACGTATGAGATTAATACATTTAACCCAATTTCAGTTTTTACGATCATAAGTCATGCTATTAACATTTTACAAATAAAACATGTACATTAAAACTTTATTCTATCAATGACAAAGTAAATAAGAATTCATCATTTACAAACATTAACGAATGATTCCAGTACTAGGCGGAGTAGTCTCACGCAAAGTGAAAGGATCCAGACAGACATAATCTACCCTTTTCCAAATCACCATTCGATATACTGGAGATTCATTAACAGTAAACATTTACAGTGTAATAATAGTAAAATGCAATGACAGTTCAATAACCAATAACACTTCAATATCAGTTCAATGAGCAGTAACAGTAGTTTCAGTATTGATTCAGTGAACAGTAATAACACTTCTAATATCAATTCAGTGAGCAGTAATAGTCGCATTAATAACGACTCAGTGAATAGTAGCAGCAGTTCAATATCAATTCAGTAGGCAGTAACAGGCATTCAATTTCAGTTCAGTAAATAGTAATAGTGGTATAAATAGCCAGACACAGTGCCCAAACCACCACAAGAAGGACAGACAGTCGGTACTCGATCACCTAGGTAAATAGTGATGAGTCTTGGTTACTGCGCAGAATCGGGAGAAGTCCTCTCCACCTTAACCAGTGGTACTTGTCCACCTCCAGGATTTCATCCCCGTTATCGTCGGGGCCAGTACAGTGTGAACATCTCCATAGGGATATTTCTATAGTTTGGTTCCAGTCTCCCCTTATGGTGGTAATGTCCATTTGGCAGTAATAACAGTGCGGTAAATATATATATATATATATATATATATATATATAAAACTCATATCCAATGGACACATGCCACTCAAAAATCATGCTGTGGACACTAAGTATGAAATATGCCATTTTTGAAAATCTATTTTTTTTATTTCTGGAATTCTCAACTTATTCAAATATAATGACATATATATATATATATCAAAAAATTATATTTCTATTTACAGAGATCAGAATGCAGTGAAATTTCAGGAAATCAATAAATTTACAAGAAGGATCAATTTCAAAAAATTTCCATCATTTTTCAGATAGTATTTATACTTTTCTCATAATTAGTTATACACCATTTATACATCAAAAATTTCTAATTTTGTTCTCAGAGCTAAGAATACATTGAAATTACAGAGAACCAATACATTTACAGGAAGAATCCAAACATAAATTTTTCATCAATTTTCAGACAGTAATTATAATTTTTTCAAAATTACATGTATTTCAACATGTATCATAAATTGACTAAATTTAGACACCAGGTTCTGAAAATAACTTAACTTTTTCTGCATATCACATTTATATGTAATACTATACAGAAAATTTTTCATAATTTTTTATTTAAGGATTCATATTTTTTTCAGAATTGTTTAAATTTTCCTATGCATGGAAAATTAACTAAATTTACCCACATCACTCTAAAAATCACCATAATTTGTCAAACCATCATCCATAATAAAACTATTATTTTTAAAACTTTTTATTATTTTTCACACTGTATTACCATTTTTTACACAGTATTACAACTTTTCACACTAAGTACGAAAATTATATCATGAATAATAAATCAACTAAATATATCCAAAATGATCAGATAATTTCTAAATATTTACAGAACATTGTTCCAGACATAAGTATCATATATAAGAAATTTCATCATTTTTCATTTAGTATGTCTAATTTCTAAAATTTTATATCAGTTTCTAAAATTTACAATAATTTATAATAATAGCTTTTAAATAGATAAAATTATCCAGAATGCTTATAATGACTATTATATACTGAGAATCAACTTATGAATATCATATATCAGTTCTATCATTTTCTCATAATTTTTCACAGAATATTAATATTTATTTATTTTTTAATTATTTATTTAAAGATTGATAATTACACTAATAAAGATTCCATCATCATGATAAGATAAAATTTTCATTAAATAGTTCTAACATGTATTTAAGTCTTCTGGTAAAGATTTGAAGATTTTTCATGAAGTATTTCTATTTATCTCATAATTTTATACCTCTAATAAAATATTAAAAATTATGTAATATCACTTACACACATCAATAATTATTTATATTTTCATAATACAACAAACTCAACGTAAGAATCATACTGTGAAATTCTAAGATTTTTATAAAGAGGATCTCTAATTTCTATAATTTCTGTATAATTATTTATTTACTTTATCATGTATAAAAATTCATTAACAGAAATATCCTGATCCAAAAATAATGAAAATTTTTTTACACATGGGTCTCACAGTAAGATACATTCATAAAATTTATAGTGATTTTATATCACCCCTTTAAGTTTTTTAGTATAATTAAACACATTTAAGATAATATTAAAATATCTTTAAACGTGAAAATAATTTGAATCAGTCATGAAAATTTTTACATAAAGTTCAGAACATCATATTTCATGATTCTGAAAACTTTCTAAGTTTATCATACACCATTGCTAATTATAAGATATTAATCACTTGATTTTACCCTTAATCACATGCCTTAACTTAATGATCTCGTAGAAATTCGACTAATCTATGATCACCCATGGTGAATTAAGGATATCTAGATTTAATTATGTCTAAAGATGTTAATTAGCATACCCTAAATCATTTTAAATATGCTAATACATACTAATTAAGGGGATATAAGTTTAATCACTTACCTTAAGTACGTTTAAACACTTCCTTAATCAGCCTTCCTCACATTCCTTCAGCACTTCACGTAACCAGCTTCCAAGAGGAGCAAATGAGGCCTTCTACCCATCTATTTATAGGGATTTTGGTCTAATCAAATCTTAACCATTCATTTAATCAAGGGTGGAGATTCAATAATTAATTTAATATTATTTAATTAAAATATGACCTTCAAACCTTCATCAACCCACTCAGCCCACTCTTTTGACTAGCCCACAAATTTCTTTTTTTTTATATATATAAGGCACATGGCTTTTGACTAAAGGAAGAATGGAGCTAAAACTAATGTGAATGCTTAATAACTAATCCAAAAAAAAATTATATATATATACATGTCGCGTTGCTGCATTAGGGGGGGGCGTCCGCGTTCGCCCCTCGCTACGAGGTCGCCCACTATTTTTTTTAAATTTTTTTATTTTTTTACTTTTAACCTTCTTTCTTTTCTTTTTACGTTTATGACCTTTTTCTTTGTTTAACCCCTTTCTTCTTTTTTTAAAACCAAATATCCCTCACTTTTTCTTTAAACTTTGTTTCTTTTTTTAAGAGGGAAAATAATTAAAAAAAATACTTAAAAATTAAATAATTAAGCATAAATAATTATATTTTATTAATCAAATAAAATAATAAAGTACAAATACGTAAGGCATTACACCCTCTCCCCCTTAAAGAAAACTCCGTCCTCGAAGTTTGAGGTTAGATCACATACCGAATAGTCAAGGGTACTTCTTCTTCATTGCTTCCTATGGTTCCCACGTGGCCTCCTCATGGGAAAAGTTCCTTCGTAGTACCTTTACCAATGGAATGACTTTAGTTCTCAGCATCTGCTCCTTGCGGTCCAGAATTCGAACAGGTTACTCTTCATAAGATAGGTTCTGCTGAAACTGCATCTGCTCGGAACTGATCACGTGTGTCGAATCATGTACGTACCTCTTCAGCATGGACACGTGGAACACCGGATGTACTCCCTCGAGAGACGGAGGTAAAGCCAACCGATATGCCACGTTCCCTAATCTCTCCAGAATCTTGAACGGTCCGATGTACCGTGGATTTAGCTTCCCACGTTTGCCGAACCGAACGATTCCTTTTGTTGGAGATACCTTGAGGAAAACGTGATCACCAATTTCAAATGTCAACTCCTTCCTTCGATTATCAGCATAGCTCTTTTGTCGGTCTTGTGCTCCCATCAATCTTTGTCTGATCAACCTGATCTTTTCAGTAGTTTCTTGAACAACTTCGGGTCCCACATACGGCTTGTCTCCCGTTTCCTCCCAACACAACGGAGACCTACAAGGTCTACCATACAGTGCCTCGAATGGAGCCATGCCTATGCTCGCGTGAAAGCTATTATTATAAGAAAATTCCACAAGAGGTAGGTGTCGCTCCCAATCACCCTTCCAATCAAGAACACAAGCCCTAAGCTGAATCGTCCTTTCAGACTGACCGTTAGTTTGCGGGTGAAAATCCGAACTGAGCTTAAGCCGCGAACCAAAAGCTTCCTGCAACCCTTGCCACAGTCTGGAAGTGAACCGGGGATCCCTATCGGGGATGATCGACTTTGGAATCCCGTGAAGTCTGACGATGTTATCAACATATAGTCTTGTCAAACTTTCCACCGATTGCTTCACCTTCATAGGAAGGAAATGTGCAGACTTTGAAAATCGGTCCATGATCACCCATATAGAGTCATTACCCTTTACTGATCTGGGTAACCCAGTCACAAAATCCGTAGTGATTGCTTCCCATTTCCACTGAGGAATTTCCATTTTCTGCATTAGCCCTAATGGCTTTTGGTGCTCTGCCTTTACCTGTTGATAAACCAAGCATCTAGCAACATAGTTGGCTACATCCTTCTTCATTCCTTGCCACCAAAAATACCATTTCAAGTCTTGATACATTTTACCATCTCCTGGATGAATAGAGAACATTGATCGGTGAGCTTCCGCTAGAACCTGCCTTCTCAGATTTGCTAAATCAGGTACACAGATCCTGTGCTGAAACTGAATCACTCCATCTTCATCACGAGCAAAGCCGGTCTTCCCGATCAATCCCTATAGCTGGGGATCATCTTTTTGCACATCTATTATCTTGTCAAGCATTGTTGACCTAATGGTCAGTTGAGCCACAAATGCATGACATAGCAGAGGCTCGATCACAGCCATAAGTTGCGCTGCATCTTCGATCGTCTTCCAATCTTACTGCAACATAACTCTTTTTCTGCTGAGAGCATCGGCTACTACATTCGCCTTTCCTAGATGGTATCGCAATTCGAAGTCATAATCTTTCAAGAATTCGACCCATCTTCTTTGTCTTAGATTCAACTCCTTCTGAGAAAATAGATACTTCAGACTCTTGTGGTCAGTGAGCACCTCGAACTTAACGCCATAAAGGTAATGACGCCAGATCTTCAAAGCATGAACCACTGTAGCCAACTCCAAATCATGAGTCTGGTAGTTTCGCTCGTGCTCCTTTAGATGACGAGAAGCATAAGCCACCACCCTTCCATTTTGCATTAATACACTGCCTAGCCCAACCTTCGATGCATCAGAATAGATGGCAAAGTCATCCTCATTGTTAAGCAAAACGAGAATTGGTGTCGATCTCAACCTAGCCTTCAGCTCTTGGAAACTCTTCTCGCAGTTCTCAGACCATATATATTTGACTCCCTTTCAGGTCAACTTGGTTAGTGGCGCAGCTAGAGATGCGAACCCCTCGATAAAGCGGCGATAGTAACTAGCTAACCCTAAGAAACTCCGAATCTCCGTGGGAAATTTAGGAGTCTCCCATTCCAAAACCGCATGAACCTTTGTGGGGTCAACGGCAACACCACTACCTGAGATTGCATGCCCAAGAAAATGGACATCCTTCAGCGAAAAGTCACCTTTACTGAACTTAGCATACAGCTTATGCGCTCTTAGCGTCTCGAGGACGATTCTCAAGTGTTCTCAGTGCGAAGCTTCATCAGGAGAATATATCAGTACATCATCAATAAAGATAACCACAAAGGTGTCAAGATAAGGTCTAAGCACCCGATTCATCAAGTCCATAAAAGTTGTAGGGGCATTTGTTAGACCAAAAGGTAGCACCAAGAATTCATAATGGCCATATCTCGTTCGGAACGCCGTCTTGGATGTGTCTTCTTCCTTTATCCTCAACTGATGGTATCCCGAACGTAGATCAATCTTTGAGAACACCGTGGCTCCCTGCAACTGGTCAAACAAATCATCTGTGCGTGGTAAAGAGTACTTATTCTTAATGGTCACCTCATTAAGTTTGTGATAGTCAACGCATAACCTAAGAGAACCATCCTTTTTCTTCACGAATAGAACTGGAGCTCCCCATGATTACACACTTGGACGGATAAACCCCTTGTCTAACAAGTCTTGAAATTGCTTTTTCAGCTCTGCCAATTCTGCTGGGGCCATTCGGTAGGGTGCCTTAGAGACAGGTGCTGTGCCAGCTAACAAGTCGATAGCAAACTCTAACTCCCTTGTAGGTGGTAACCCGGGCAAATCCTCTGGAAACACATCAAGGAATTCTCGAACAACCTCGATCTTTGCTACGGTCGATGACTGGTCAGCATCAGACTTTGTGACTACGCTTGCCAAGAATGCATCATAGCCCTTCCTCAACATTCGCACAGTCTTCATTGCTGAAACTACTAACTTCTTTCTAGCCATATGATTCAGTAAGGGATGAGAAAACTCTTTCTCTTTAGGGATGCGAAAAATAACTCTCTTCCTTCGGCAATCTATTAGAGCGTAATGCTCTTCTAACCAATCTAGTCCAAGGATAGCATCAAAGTCTTGCATAGGTAAACAACAAACACAACCGGGCAGAGTTCTTCCTTCTATATTAACTGACAATGAGGGTATATGCCTCTTGGTAGACACTGCTCCTGCTGGTGTGTGCACCAACAGGGGCATGTCTAGGTCTAACGACTCAATTCCAAATTCTTCATGCAATTGACGAGCAAACCTCTCAGAAATGAAAGTGTGTGATGCACCGGTGTCAAATAATACTCTAGCATGAATACCGTTGATAGAGATAGTACCTTCTGTAAGGTCCTCCGCCTGCTCAGCATCCTCTCTAGCAAGTGCAAATACCCGAGCTGGCGCTCGGGGTCTCCCTGCGGGTCTCGCTACAGCTGGTCTGGCTGCTATTGGAGCTGATGTTGCTGCTACTGGCCAAGCTGCTACATGTTGCATCATCTTCGGATAATCTCGAATCATGTGGCCCTTCTCGCCACAACGAAGACACCTATCGGTGGCGATCCAGCATACTTCCCCGCCATGTCGCTTGCCACATTGTTTACATTCTGATTTGTTGCTGCCCCATGCTGGTGGTGTGGTCTTCCCTGCCACGAACGATCGTGACGGATTGCTCATCACCTTTTTGCCTTTGTCATACCGGTGAAATGGTGCCGATGGTCTCTTTGTCGAAGTCTTCTTCTCCTCTTGATATAACTCCATGTCGCTCTCTTGACGACATGCCGCGCCAAGAGCCGCCTCCATAGTAGCAAGATCTAGTGCAACTAGGAGGGTCCGAAGCGACGGTCGTAGACCCGCCACACATGTCTTCACCTTCCTCCTTTCATCTGTAGTAATATGTGGTGCATATTTTGATAATTCTGCAAACTTGGCCTCATACTCGAGCACGGTCTTCGACCCCTGAGTTAGGGCCAGAAAGTCTTGCTCCAGCTTGTCTTGTACATGCTCCGGTATGTATTTTACCGTGAATAGTGAAGTCCCGCGATCAACGACACCCAAGAGGGGGGTGAATTGGCTGTTTTCCAATTTTACGAAAACTTTTGGCCTTTTTGAAATTTGTGATATAATACTAGTTAAGAGATACAAAACTATATGATCACAAATCGGATTTATCAAACTTAATTAGATGATGATGTAGATTATGCAAGATATACGTGGATAAATCCGGAATCACAATTATACTAATCACTCACGTAGAATGGAGGTAGAAGAAAAGGATCAAATCACACAATCCAAAACACAATGCACAGCGGTTTTTAAGGTGGTTCAGATGCAACGACGGCAATCCCACGTCCACCCCTCATCAAACCCGGTGAGGCTTCACTCGGGGATAAATCCCCAAACGGAGATGACGCTCCAACCACACACGCAGGACGACGCCTGCACACACACTCGGGGACGCGCCCCAACACACACACACACGCGGAGACGAGGTCTCCAACACGATCCAACAAGCGGATCACCAACACAAATACCGGTTGCTACAAGTGCAGCAAACCACACACACGAGACAGAACGGATCTAAAAAGACCCACACACACACAGACGCAGATCCAGGAAGATCTACGCACACACATGAATCAAATACGACACACATACAAACGACCACGGATCCAACAACGATCCACGCACACACGAGTTTGTAGTTTATAAGAAATACAAATCTGAAACTTAAAACACAATAAGACACTGTTGAGAAAAACTCATGATTTGGCTCCCCCAGAATTTATGCTGATTGATCTTTGAATGATGCTTGCTTCTTCAGTTCATTGGAAGTTGATAGCTTCAGATGGACCTTCAATCATCATCTCCTGGATGAAGAGTTGATTCACATATCACTATTCACGGCTACAGTAACCGTTCCTTCTTCCTTGGATAACTTCCTTGATCTCCTTGATCCTTACTTGCTTCTTCTCTTCCTTTGAGATTGCTGGCTTCAGATGGAGCTTGAATACCTTCAGATGGATGAAGCGGTTGTTGGACGAAGTACTGTTCACGGAGGGTTGTAGCATCATTCTTTTTCCTTTGATAGCCTTCCCCTTTGATCTCCCTTGAAACCCTCTTGGATGGTTAGGGTTTATAACCCCTTGAATGGTCCTAGACAAGCCTTAGACCAGATCCACGAAATCATCCTTGATTGTGGGCAGTGGGATTAAAGAAATGGGTGAAAGATTCCTCTCCACGAGCTTGAAATCGAAGTCAATAAAAGGGGGCTCGGTACTGGCGGTCGACCGGAAGGCAAGGGCGGTCGATTGGAACCTGCTGCAGCCACAACTTTTTGGCTCTGAGAAAATCGGTAGACCGAAAGCCCAAGGGCGGTCGACCGCTACCTGCAGAAGTTGGAGTTTTTAGGCTCTGGCAAATCTGGTCGACCGGCCCTATGGTCTTGGTCGACCGGAATGATCCATACCTGTAAAAATGAAGTGTTAGGCCACAGAAACATATCCATGAGTCAAGATATTCATGTCCTCATCTATTCTATGCATTTTGGGTTTGGATTCAACTTGGTTTATACATTAGAAACGTCTAAACCATTTGAGCATTTCTAAATTTTGTTCCGGGGGCTCCGCCCCTGGAAATCCCCGCGACCTGACCGCGCAGGTCGATCCGCGGGCGATGGCGCACGATGGCCAGAAGGGTTTCATGTTTTAATGTGCATGAATGAGGTGTATGAAGAAGAGGTATATGAGATACACATGGTGAGATCGATGTTAAGACAAGGTAAGAGTCTCACCAATGGTTCTTGACAATAAATGACATATACCACCTGTTTTGGATTGTAGAGGAGCAGGGTGTTTATCCACACGCTTGGTTCACCAGGTGACTGCCATGTGTTTGATCCTGCAAGCAAGATAGTAAAGGTTAATACCATGCTTATTCCCGTTGAAGAGGTTATGAAATATCTTACCTCTTGTAAAACCAACATATGCAAACCAAGGATCAAGACCATGTAACCGTTCCCATTTGCCATCTCAACCATACATAGATAACAAGAGCATGAGCAATCAACCACAAGTTTAGTTATCATCACTTAATCACACATTAAGTTTACTTATCATCAAAACCATAACTTAACAATCACAACAATCATCAAAATCATAACTCAACAAATAGCTCTCTTAATTCCTCCCAAGTAATTTCATGCTCTAGTCTGTCAGGTTGATTCCTTAATACAGACGCCCACCATACGTCTTCTATCTCCTATAGCATGTACGCCGCCAAACTTGTTTTGTCCTCATTTGCACACCGGATGACCCATAAAATCTTCTCTATCTCGCGAAGCCAATTTTCAGCCATGATTGGCTGACTCTCCCCCTTAAAAGAGGGTGGAGCCATTCGCCGAAACATCTCCCTCATAGTCACCCCTCCAGAAACTTGCTCCTGGGGTGATGATGCCTGAGTCTGGAGTTGCGCCTGAAGTGCTGCCTGTGTCTGAGCCTGGGTCTGCCTAGCCTGAACCAGGCCTTGCATGAACATCCCATAATCTACCAAAGGTGGTGGGGGTGGAGATGGGGGTCCTCTCGGATCCTCTTGAGCATCGTCATTCTGAACTGCACAACGACCTCCTCCCGTCATAGTCTGGCAATACAATCATATGGTTAAATTTTTATCATAACTCCCTACTAGTTTAAGATTTTAGAATGTGGATTAAGCTGATGACTATTTATGTAAATTCTCAACCGTGGGCTCTGATACCACTCTATGTAACACCCCGACTCGTAGACCCGGTCCAGTCGTAAAGACTCACGTCGGATCCCGGTCGAGACGTCACAGTGGGACAACCCAAACGGTAACATTATGGTAGAGAATTTTACATAAACATTGAGACATCATTGCAGCGGAAATGAAATTACTCAAATCATCAGCTTATAGTCATAAGACTTCATCCACATAAGTTGAAATAAAAAGTAATAACTTAACAAGTCATTTGTTACATAACCAAATTTCACACACAAATTTTTTTTTAAGACATAACTACCTATGATAATGACTTGTAGCAAATCCAAGCCGCGGTCAGAACACTGCGAGATCACTCCTCACTTTTTTCTACCGCTTCTCCTGAAAATGTTCAACGGGGTGAGTCTACGAATAGACCCAGTAAGAGACTGAGCATAGTCCCCAGCCATAACATGTATAAACATATCCAAAGTGATTTACGGTATTTCATTTCATAAGTCATTCTTAGGCATAATTTCAATTAAATAACGTATGAGATTAATACATTTAACCCAATTTCAGTTTTTACTATCATAAGTCATGCTATTAACATTTTACAAATAAAACATGTACATTAAAATTTTATTCTATCAATGACAAAGTAAATGAGAATTCATCATTTACAAATATTAACGAATGATTCCAGTACTAGGCGGAGTAGTCTCACGCATAGTGAAAGGATCCAGACAGACATAATCTACCCTTTTCCAAATCACCATTTGATATACTGGAGATTCATTAACAGTAAACATTTACAGTGTAATAATAGTAAAATGCAATGACAGTTCAATAAGCAATAACACTTCAATATCAGTCCAATGACAGTAACAGTAGTTTCAGTATTGATTCAGTGAACAGTAATAACACTTCTAATATCAATTCAGTGAGCAGTAATAGTCGCATTAATAACGACTCAGTGAATAGTAGCAGCAGTTCAGTATCAATTCAGTAGGCAGTAACAGTCATTCAATTTCAGTTCAGTAAACAGTAACAGTGGTATAAATAGCCAGACATAGTGCCCAAACCACCACTAGAAGGACAGTCAGTCGGTACTCGATCACCTAGGTAAATAGTGATGAGTCTTGGTTACTGCGCAGAACCAGGAGAAGTCCTCTCCACCTTAACTAGTGATACTTGTCCACCTCCAGGATTTCATCCCCGTTACCCTCGGGGCCAGTATAGTGTGAACCTCTCCATAGGGGCATTTCTATAGTTTGATTCCAGTCTCCCCTTATGGTGGTAGTGTCCACTTGGCAGTAATAACAGTGCGGTAAATATATATATATATATATATATATATATATATATATATATATATATATATATATATAACTCATATCCAATGGACACATGCCACTCAAAAATCATGCTGTGGACACTAAGTATGAAATATGACATTTCTGAAAATCTCCTTTTTTTATTTCTGAAATTCTCAACTTATTCAAATATACTGGCATATATATATATCAAAAAATTCTAATTCTATTTATAGAGATCAGAATGCAGTGAAATATCAAGAAATCAATACATTTACAAGAAGGATCAATACAAAAAATTTCCATCATTTTTTAGATAGTATTT
Organism: Amorphophallus konjac; assembly: GCA_022559845.1. Lineage (NCBI taxonomy): Eukaryota > Viridiplantae > Streptophyta > Magnoliopsida > Alismatales > Araceae > Amorphophallus > Amorphophallus konjac. The sequence continues at coordinate 25,075,644 of CM040117.1, forward strand.
ATACTTTTCCCATAATTAGTTATACACCATTTATACATCAAAAATTTCTAATTTTGTTCTCAGAGCTCAGAATACATTGAAATTATAGAGAACCAATACATTTACAGGAAGAATCCAAACATAAAATGTTCATCAATTTTCAGATAGTAATTATAATTTTTTCAAAATTACATGTATTTCAACATGTATCATAAATTGACTAAATTTAGACACCATGTTCTTAAAATAACTTAACTTTTTCTGCATATCACATTTATATGTAATATTATACATAAAATTTTTCATAATTTTTCATTTAAAGATTCAGATTTTTTCCATAATTGTATAAATTTTCCTATGCATGGAAAATTAACTAAATTTACCCACAGCACTCTAAAAATCACCATAATTTTCCAAACCATCATTAATAATAAAAATATTATTTTTAAAACTTTTTATTATTTTTCACACTGTATTACCATTTTTTACACTATATTACTGTTTTTCACACTAAGTAAGAAAACTATATCATGAATAATAAATCAACTAAATATATCCAAAATGATCAGATAATTTCTAAAATTTTACATAACATTTTTCCAGATAGAAGTATCATATATTAGAAATTTCATCATTATTCATTTAGTATGTCTAATTTCAAAAATTTTATATCAGTTTCTAAAATTTATAATAATTTATAATAATAGCTTTTAAATATATAAAATTATCCAGAATACTTACAATGACTAAAATATACTGAGAATTAACTTATGAATATCATATATCAGTTCTGTCATTTTCTCAGAATTTTTCACAGAATATAAATATTTATTTAATTTTTTAATTATTTATTTAAACATTGATAATTATACTAATAAAGATTTCATCATCATGATAAGATAAATTTTTATCAAATAGTTCTAACATGTATTTAAGTCTTCTGGTAAAGATTTCAAGATTTTTCATGAAGTATTTCTATTTATCTCATAATTTTATACCTCTAATAAAATATCAAAAACTATGTAATATCACTTACACGCATCAATAATTATTGATATTTTTATAATACAACAAACTCAACGTAAGAACCATACTTTGAAATTCTAAGATTTTTATAAAGAGGATCTCTAATTTCTATAATTTCTGTATAATTATTTATTTACTTTATCATGTATAAAAATTCATTAACAGAAATATCGTGATCCAAAAATAATGAAATTTTTTATACACATGGGTCTCATAGTAAGATACATTTATAAAATTTATAGGGATTTTATATTACCCCTTTAATTTTTTTAGTATAATTAAACACATTTAGGATAATATTAAAATATCTTTAAATATTAAAATAATTTGAATCAAACATGAAAATTTTTACATAAAGTTTAGAACATCATATTTCATGATTCTGAAAACTTTCTAAGTTTATCATACACCATTGCTAATTATAAGATATTAATCACTTGATTTTACCCTTAATCACATGCCTTAACTTAATGATCTCGTAGATATTCAACTAATCTATTATCACCCATGGTGAATTAAGGATATCGGATTTAATTATGTCTAAATATGTTAATTAACATACCCTAAATTATTTTAAATATGCTAATACATACTAATTAAGGGGATATAAGCTTAATCACTTACCTTAATGACGCTTAAACACTTCCTTAATCAGCCTTCCTCCCATTCCTTCAGCACTTCACGGAACCAGCTTCTAAGAGGAGCAAATGAGGCCTTCTACCCATCTATTTATAGGGGTTTTGGTCTAATCAAATCTTAACCATTCATTTAATCAAGGGTGAAAATTCAGTAATTAATTTAATATTATTTAATTAAAATATGACCTTCAAACCTTCATCAACCCACTCAGCCCACTCTTTTGACTAGCCCACAATTTTCTTTTTTTTTTTACATATATAAGGCACATGGCTTTTGACTAAAAGAAGAATGGAGCTTAAACTAATGTGAATGCTTAATAACTAATCCAAAAAAAATATTTATATATATATACATGCCGCGTTGCTGCATTAGGGGGGGAGGGGGGGGCGCTCGCGTGCGCGTCGCCCGCGCGTTCGCCCCCGCGCGCGCGGCCGCCCACCATTTTTTTAAAATTCTTTTGTTTTTTTGTTTTTAACCTTCTTTCTTTTCTTTTTGCATTTATGACCTTTTTCTTTGTTTAGCCCCTTTCTTCTTTTTTTAACCAAATATCCCTCACTTTTTCTTTAAACTTTGTTTCTTTTTTTAAGAGGGAAAATAATTAAAATAAGACTTAAAATTTAAACAATTAAGCATAAACAATTATATTTTATTAATCAAATAAAATAATAAACTACAAATACGTAAGGCATTACATTTCATCTAAGACATTCAAGCACTAAAGCCCAAGATTTCATTTCATATGAAGACATATTTAAATCAGGCCAATTGGGTCCATCGGATAAGTATTTGGGACGACTGGTATGAAGTTCTACAAAGTTTCTGCAAAAATTAGCAGAGTTTGGTCTTGCAAACTATTTAAATCAACAGCTTTGATGAAGATTTATGAATAACAGTCAAGCACATTAGTCCAGAACTTCAATTCATATGAAAACAAATTCAAACCAAGTACATTGAGTCTATTGGATAACCTTTTTCACTTGGCTAACAGCATGTTGCCCAGCCTTCTGTAGTTGTTTGCCTACATCTAGGGCAAACCCAATATATGTGTTTGACTTCATTCTGATGCATCTCCATATAGCTGGGCTGGCTTTTGGGTCTTTGACTGCATTTCTGAATTAAGAAATTGATTCTCCTTGATGTCGTAATATGAGTATCTTCTTAATTCTGTGAGGTTAAGAATTTCTATAGAGAAAAGAGTGACAAGGTCCGAGAAAGCCACGCTGTCTGAAAAATCGAGCTGAGGATCAGAGAGCTGCTGTAAGTCAGTTGTTCAGAGGGTCTTGGCCGCTTAGTTCCCTGACTTGATTCTTTGGAATTCAGTCATTCAAAAAAAATTCATAAGCTTTCAAATAAATTTAGAAATAGTCATCTCAGAAAGTTCAGTTCAAATAAATCAGTAGCTTCAGGAAAATTCATGAGTTCAGAAATTACAATGGTCAGAAATGTCTGACAACTTAGAAAGCTTCATGAATCATGGAAGAATCTTGATTGCAGCTCACTTCCCCAAATTCAGCAGCTCAGATCTTCAAGATCAGTAAATTGGCATTTCAAAAGACAATTCTCAGAAACTCCTTAAACCCTTTATGAAACCAGCCCAATGGCTAAGCGAAGTCAGCCCAAGTCCCCAAGATGGCTTAGTGTTGTTGGAGCACATGCTTATAGACTCCAAGCATATACAGTCCAACAGATCAATCTGCACCATGGTTCAGCATCCCTTGAAGGGCGAATGAGCATTCCAACACTAGTGGAGCTTAAGTCATTAACTTTCAAGGACATTATCACAGAAAAGCTAAACAAGTAATATTCTTTCCATGTTCAAAGATTTGGATTCTGTTTGCATAGTCAGCGGAAGATCTTGGAATTCTTAAAAGAAATCAACAGACTTGCTTCAGCAGGTCGAGGGACCTTTCTGCCAGTCCACTAAATTACACAAATTCCACTTTGATCAAGTCAAATATGCTTATATGTGTGAACTCAAGACTATCCTAGTATGTTAAGTCATCTAAGATGTCAAATTCAGTGGTCCAAACCAAGTTAAGCTCGTCCCGTTGGAATTTGCTAACTGTTTGATCAAATGCCCCCGAGAGCCTAGCTAGCAATATCAGCAACTTAAGGAATTCAGTAAACCCTCAAAGGTCAGCAGACCTCGTAGCAACTCTATCAGGTTCAGCAGATCTTGAATCCAAGCCTAGCAGCTTCATTTGCCGCAGCAACTGGCTCACAACCAAGCTCGGCAATTCTGGCAGTGGTCTAGCTCCAGCAGACTCATATAGTAGCAGCAACTTAAGCAACAGCAGCATTCCAACAGACCTAATAGCAGTAGCCCAACAGTCAACACCAGCACTTCCCACAAAACTGACAACACTGCAGTCCAACCCAGTCCAACAACTTTGGTGGGAAGCAGCAGAGAAATATAATTCGATCCTGGCAACCAGTCAGCCCACATCTTTTCTTCCTTGCTGTTGGCTTTCTTGGCACCCTCATAAGCGTGGCGCTCAGTGAACCAGCTAGATAAAAGCATTCCAATCAATTGGACCTTGGACATTCCGCCCCTTCTAAATTCATTCCTGTTTGAGCATTTGGTCCTCACCCCAGTAATTCAGCAAATGCTCTGTTGCTGGATCATGTCACTCCATTGTCTATGGATACTCTTCGATTCCATCAGCTGGAAGTTAGGCTGAGATCACCCCCTTGTGTGCCCTCAAAGAAACCCTTCCATGACTTGCTGTCCATGACCCACTTGGAAGGCTAGTCGAGCTAGGCCTGCAGGACCAGACCTGTGGCCGCAAGTTCTCCACAGGTTCTGCCTGCCTCTCCCATGCAGCCAGGCCGAGCAGGAGTCGACTCCTCCTTCGACCAAGTTATTTCCCCCTTTCCTATCCATCATTTCCATGTCAACCATAATTCTAAAAATGTATATATATAAAGTATGGGTCTGAAAACAACTTGCTGGGGTCTTCTTAATTTCAATTTTCCATCCCTTTCTCCACAAGGATTGGGGAAATCATTGGCAAGGAGGGTAAATCCGGTTTGGCCCAAGTTCAGCCCAATAACGATGAGCCTAAGCCGAGATCGCCTCTACAGTGCGCCCAAGAGGTGCCCAACAATTGCGGCCCATCAAGGTGCGGCCCCAGTCCGACTCAGCATCGGATTCCACAGCGTGCGAAAGCTACGGCCCAAGCGGAGTGACCGTCGGAAGGCTCTCCGACGACCGACCGTTACCCCCCACGACGTCGGCCTTAACCCCATAACGGGCGAGCCGCCCCCCGAGCGCCGTAAGACTCGCCCTGGGACTAGCCGACGCCGGGATAATCACCCTCCAACGGGAAACTCCAGCCACTATAGCGGAAAAACGATACTCCACTACTTACGCCTTCCCTATCAAGGGATAAGCCCCCCCGGTCTAGGACAAACCCTATAAAGAGGAGATCTACAGAGAAGACACACACGGTGGATATTTCTGCCAAAAAGCTTCCTACAGAGAAGAAGAGAGACCAGACCTACTACGACGACAGAGAGGCCACGCCACACAATCAGAGAGAGAATCCCTCCCACACGACCTTACCACCCGGCGAGCACTCTCTGAGTGTCCACTGGGAGCGGCGAGCACTCGTGGTGAAGGCTGTCCCGTCTCTCAAATCCTCTACTACGCACTCCACATCTCTCTCACTTTTCTCTATTAATCCGTTGCCGACTTAAGCATCGGAGGGTTGTCCCCTGGGGTAACACCTGGGACTCCTTCTGACGCCCCTTGTTTCTTGGTGCTTGCAGACCTCCACAGGTGCGGGAGGACTTTCCCAACAAATAAATAGAGAAGGTGGTACGTGGCATAGGAACCATTTTCTTGCCTCTGCACTTCTTGGCGCCGTCTGTGGGAAACCCGAGCAAAAAGCTATGGCACCCCGTGGAAGCCTCCGCAACGCCAGCCACCAAGGGCGTGGTTCCCACCAAGGACCCAACTCCCGCCGGGGATCGCAAGAAGCTTCTTATGCCCATCCCAGACAAGAGGTCACTCCGGGTGACCTGGACGAAATCCGCCAGCAGCTCCGTGCCCTGACAGGAATCTGCCAGGAGCTGATGAACCAGCCGGTGGACCCCCAGCGCGTCCTGCCCGAGTGGCAGTAGGACGAGGAGGCCCAAACCAGGGAGAACCCTCGCCAAGTGTGAGAAGCCTCCCACGCCTCGATTGCGAGGACCCGACGATCGCGCAGCACGCTCGCACCGAGGGTGCGCAGCCCATTGCACTCCAACCCAGAGATGGATCGCCGGCTCCAGCGCATCAACGAGATAGAGGATAAGGTCCGATACATGGACGATGTCCTCTTGGCTGCGAGAAATCGCGGCCTGATCGACGACGATCAGGACTTCCACGCCCCCTTTTGTAGGGAAATCATGGAAGCCCCCATCCCACCGAAGCTCCAGCTGTCGTCGTTCACCTGCTACGACGGCACCACTAACCCGGCCGACCACATGCACAGCTTCAAGTCCCACGTGGTGTTCCACCAGGCCTCGGATACTGTGAAGTGCCTGGCGTTCGTTGCGACCCTTCGGGAGAACGCCCGGGCCTGGTTCGAGTCCCTACCGGCCGGGACCATTTCCTCCTTCCAGCAGCTCAAGAAGCTGTTCAAGGATAACTTCATTGGCTGTCGAAAGGTGGCCAAGTCAGCAGTAACCCTACTCTCTCTCAGGCATTGGAAAGAAGAAACGCTGTGAGACTTCGTCTCCCGCTTTCGCATGGAGCCGCTCCGGATCCCGCACCTCGACGTCAGCCTCACGACTACTGCCCTCACTCAGGGGACGCGGGACCACATTCTCTAGCGTGCGCTCGGAGTTGAAGCCCCAGCAATCCTTCCAGACCTCCTCGCCCTAGCACAGAAGCATGCACGCTGCGAGGAGAACACTATTGCCTTAGGCCGCGCGGCCGGAAACCGAGAGGTCCGACCGAAAGAGATCCGCCGACTCATCACGAGAAGGGCAGAGCAAGCGGGAACGACGCGATAGAGATCGCCGCAATCGCTCTAAGAGAGAAAGGGGCAATTATTGCAATTATACGCCCCTGACGGCTCCTCCGGACCAAATCCTGATGGAAATCCGTGAGGAGCCATTTCTCAAATGGCCTCCCCGGATGAAGTCAGATCCGAGTTCGAGAAAGCAAGAAGAAGTACTGCCACTATCATCGCGACCACGGACACGACACTATCGAGTGCATTAACCTGAAGGATGCTATTGAGGATCTCGTCCGTAGAGGACTCCTCGACAAATTCCTCGCCAAAGCCACCGAGAAACGATAGCAGACGCCCCCACCCCTCGACAATCGACCCAACGGGAAGGAGATCATGATGATCTTAGGGGGGTCGGCCGCGGGTGGAGACAGCGCGAGCAGGCGATGGCGATATGCATCGACCGTCCACACCGTGGAACGACGCGATGATACTCGACCAGAAGCCACTGCCCGAGGCCATCCAAGAGATCCAATTATCTTCTCAGACGATGACCTGGACGGTGTAACCACTCCCCATTCTAATGCACTCGTGGTTTCAGCCACCATCAACCAGTGTACTGTGCGTCGCATTTTAGTGGATAATGAAAGCGGTCATGATGTTATCGCGTACGACTGTCTTGTGCTTATGGGTGTAGATATGCCTAGACTTTCACCATTGCATACACCGTTATATGGGTTCTTCGGCACAACGGTCCGCCCCGAAGGACGTATATCACTCCCAATCACATTCGGGACCGCACCAAAGGAGGTAACCTTCCTAGCTGACTTCACAATTGTCCGGGCAATGATCGGGTACAACGCCATCATCGGGCGTGTGATCCTTGGCATGCTTCGTGGCGTCCCTTTCTCATACCACCAAAAGCTCAAGTTTCGTACCCCTCAGAGGGTAGGGGAGGTCCGAGGAGATCAAAGGGAGTCCAGGAGATGCTATCTCCTCTCGACACGCGACCGGCAGCCTGAGGAGACTCCACCTGAGAAGAGGGTGAGGACAAAAGACCCAGGTCCAAGCACGAGCACTCCAGCAGAAGACATGTACCTCATCCAAGTGGGAGAAGACTCGAGCAGAACGCTAAGGATCGGGGCCACTCTACCCAAACGTGACAAGGACGCCTATATACGATTCATGACAGCCAACCAGGATGTATTTGCCTTGTCCGAAGATGAACTCCCTGGAATCCCACCAGAGGTCATCACTCACCAGCTCCGGTTGGATCCAACCTGCCGCTCGGTCCAGCAGCGCCGAAGGCGTTGCAACCCCGAGCGACAAACCATCATCAGGGAGCAAGTGGGAGAGAAGTTACGCTCAGGGCTACTTAGGCCTACCCGATATCCAGATTGGGTGGCCAATGTGGTCTTGGTTCCTAAGAGCAATGGGAAGTGGCGAATGTGTGTAGACTATACCGACCTCAAAAAGGCTACGCCTAAGGACAGCTTCCCCATGCCACGGATCGACCAACTAGTCGACGTCACGGCTGGGCACGAGATGCTGAGCTTCTTGGATGCGTACTCTAGGTACCACCAAATCAACATGCACAAGCCTGACCAGGACAAGACAGCGTTCGTCACTTACCACGGCATGTATTGCTACACTCGCATGCCGTTTGGATTGAAAAACGCGGGTGCAACCTATCAACGCCTCGTTAACCATATGTTCGACTCGCAGATCGGCCGCAACATGGAGGTCTACATCAACGACATGCTCATAAAGATCCTCCAAGCCACCGAGCACTTGGGAGACTTGGCGGAGGCTTTCGCCACACTCAGAAGGTACAATATGAAACTTAACCCAACTAAATGCACGTTCGGTGTCAAATCTGGGAAGTTCCTCAGATTCCTCATCACCCATCGAGGGATTGAGGCAAATCCGGATCAGATCTGCGCAGTGTTGGAGATGAAGCGACCAGGACGAGTAAGGGAGGTACAATGTCTCACCAGACGCATTGTCGCTTTGACCCGCTTCCTATCCTGAGCAGCCGAAAGGTGGCTTCCCTTCTTCCGACTAATTAAGCAGGCTAACAAGACACCAGAGAAGAAAGGGCAGATCGATTGGGACCAGGAGTGCGAGCGAGCATTCGAAGAATTAAAGCGCTATCTGGCCACTCCTCACATACTCTCCAAGCCACAAAAGGGAGAGCAGTTACTCCTGTACCTATCGGTGACGCCGAGCACGATTAGTGCAGTGCTCACCCGAGAGGAGGCTGGTATCATGAAGCCCGTCTACTACGTTAGTCGAGCACTACATGGGCCAAAATTCTGATACTCACGAACCAAGAAGTTTGCCTTAGCCCTAGTCGCGGCCACTCGCAAATTGTGTCCGTACTTCTTGGCTCACCCAATCGTCGTCCTCACCGATCAGCCGCTACAACAAATCCTCCAAAATCCTGACGCTTCAGGGAGGTTGATCAAGTGGGCGATCGAGCTGGGCGAGTTCCACATCAAGTTCTGTCCGAGGACCGCGATCAAAGCCAAGGCCCACGCTGATTTCATCGCCGAATGTACGATACCGGCCGAAGACTCGCCCGGGCACTCCTCGGGACTGACTTGGGAACTGTATGTCGATGGATCGCCATGCACTGCTGGTAGCGGTGCAGGACTGGTCTTACTTTCGTCAGAAGGGGTAGAGCTTCAATACGCCATGCGCTTCAACTTCCCTACCACAAACAATGTGGCCGAGTACGAAGCCCTCCTCTCAGGGATGCGCATGGAAAAACACTTGGGGGCATCAAGCGTGCGAACATACAGTGACTCCATGCTTATCTCCAACCAGGTCAGAGGAGAATTCTAAGCACGCGATCCTTCCATGATCAAGTACTTGGAGAAGGCCAGGGCTACGGCAGGCGAATTCTCCCACTTCGAGATGGTCCACATCCCTCGAGAGGAGAACGTCTGAGCAGACGCCCTGTCGCGCTTGGCGTCAGCCACCACAGTCTCCAACTCGAGGTCAATCTTGGTGGAAGAATTATCAGCGCTGAGCATAGAAGAGCCAATGCCACAGGTAAACGCCATCGACTATGAACCGTCCCGGATGGACCCCCTGTTGGATTTTCTCCTACGGCAACAAGCCCCAAGCGACCATGCCGAAGCCCGTCGCACAAGGACACGGGCAGCCCATTTCACAATGGTGAATGGTCGGTTATATCGCCGATCCCTCTTAGCCCCACTGCTAAAGTGCTTGTTCCCCACGGAGGTCAAACAAGCTATCCAAGAGGTCCACGAGGGACTATGCGGAAGTCACGTGGGGGGGGGGGGAGCACTCACGCGAATAATGATCCGGCAAGGGTACTGGTGGCCCACTCTGCAGCAAGATTGCCTCGAGTACGTCCAGAGGTGCCCTCAGTGCTAGAAATTCTCCAACCTACACCACCAACTGGCTATGCAACTTCATACTCTGATGGAACCCCGCCCATTTTCTCGATGGGGGGTGGACATATTGGGTCCCTTCCCCGAAGCACAAGGGAGGAAGAAATTCCTCATAGTTGCTATTGACTACTTCACCAAATGGGTCGAGGCTGAACAATTAGGGAAGATTACGAGCGAAGCAACATGGAAGTTCGTGCTGCGAAGCATCATCTGCAGGTTTGGGATACCAATAGTCCTCACAACCGACAATGGTAGACAATTTACGAGCATTGCCTTGCAAGGGAAGTGCTCGGAACTAGGGATCTGGAACCACTATAATTCGGTGGGGCACCCTCAGGCCAATGGATTGGTGGAAAACACCAACAGAATGCTCCTCCAAGGTATCAAAACCCGACTGGACCAAGCAGGCGACTCATGGATAGATTCGATCCCGAGCATCCTCTGGGCCCACAGAACCACTGCCAGAGCTGCTACAGGTGAAACCCCATTCCACCTCGCATACGGTGCGGAGGTATTAGTTCCAGTAGAGATATCTGTAAGGTTCCACACAGCATAGTTCTGGCAACGCAGTGGATAACAAAAATTATTTACCCGAACCCGGCTTGATGGAATCCTAGATCTGTGCTCTAATCGATGCATTAAATACCCAACCTCTAACAACGGGTTGCAGATTTCACCTTGCGCGGAACGACGCTATCCGCAATGCCCAATACAGAATCTCGCGAACACCGAGCCGCACAGAAGTACGGCCTCTAGAACATATCCACACGGATCCTTACGCAGCGACGGTATCCTCCCGACACGATCTTCCCCAAGCCTTCCCCTTCTAGAGAGAGAAAGGGCTTCTAGAGAGAGAGAGCAAGAGGGAGGAAAGGGGGGAGAGAAATCTCTCTTCCCTTACTGTTAGTGCTTGATTAAGCCAAGGGGGGAAGAGTTCTCGTAAGTGACATATATATAGGATTATGCCCTTTTGAAAAGAACCCATAAGGACCAAAATCGTATATATATCCTTTTCATTATTGTACATATATATTAAACCTCTCTTATATGTCTTTCCAAAAGGATTTCAAGAGAATTAATATATACATTTGTACAATAATAATCCGTCACCCAAGAATCCATTGTGTGTGATCCTCTAGGCCCATAGTCACTCTAGTTTAAGGCCCATTAACTTCTAATTCCCAATTAGAAGTAAATTAAACTTATTATTCGCTTCTACTAGAGCCGAATAATAGTTTAATTTATTTCGAACCTTTGATCACGTTGGGTCAAGCAAATCCGCGTGATCCTAGAGGACGTCGGGTTTAAACCAGCCTGTCTGGTGCCTGTAAGTTTACAGTTGCCGCATCGCTGTAATCCCTCGCTCCTTCTATGAGTCTGGTTCGATCGAGGGTATGGTTTCTGTCAAACCCCATGATCGTGCCATTTGACCATGACCTCCTTTAAAGTGCATGGCGTCCGTTTTAAACGAACTCACACGATCCTCGCCAGGGATTTAATGGAGCGTCAGTGTCATGACTTATTAACAGTCTGATATATATCCGACTGTGAGCGATCCCCTCTTGACCATTGATGATCTTCACATGTATCGTGAAATGGTTAATGACTCGGTAATTCGTTACTTATGGTTAAAGTCACTTAGCCAAGTAAATAAACCATTCCAGTCCTCGTGTAAGATCTGATCAATGTCTCAGGTCAAAGGACCAACGATGCTACTGAGACCGTTGGATCTTCAGTTGACATTGGGTATAATCAACCATCTGAAGATCCAATAGCGGATCAGTTCAGTGTACATCCTCCAAGGACATACACCTACACATGTGTTGGTGCCCCACACCAATGACCATGAGACTAGTCAGTCACAGATCATGTGTACTGGTTTAATAGGTAATCAAAGTCCCCAATTGATTACCCTCCAACCAGGAACAGTTTAAGGTATGTGTCCATGTAAAGTCAGTCTCATGATCGAGATCCCATCTCAAGTTGACTTTACAACCACATATCCTAGGGACATCGTAAAGTAATATACAATCACATATTTACGCTCAAATATCACTTTATTAATAAAGAACAAGATCATACATCTATCGGGCCTACCCGACCCAAAATTAGCATGTAGCACACCAATACTAACAATCTCCCACTTGAAGTACAGCCAATTGCCCACAACTTTGAGGTGTCCCGATGGCGCTCAAATATAGTCTGTGTCAAAGGCTTAGTCAGTGGATCTGCTATGTTGTCTTCTGACGATGCACGGTCTACCGCCACATCTCCACGATCAACAATCTCCCGAATAAGGTGGAAGCGCCTGAGAATATGCTTCGACCTTTGGTGAGATCTTGGTTCCTTCGCCTGGGCGATAGCCCCATTATTATCACAAAATAATGGGATGGGAGCTGATATCTCGGGAACTACGCCAAGTTCCAAGATGAATTTCTTCATCCAGACGGCTTCCTTAGCAGCTTCAGCTGCAGCAATATATTCTGCCTCCGTCGTCGAGTCTGCAGTCGTATCTTGCTTGGAGCTTCTCCAACTGACTGCCCCTCCATTCAACATGAATACAAACCATGACATGGATTTGCAGTCATCTGGATCTGACTGGAAACTAGAGTCTGTGTAAGCTCTAAGCTGTAGGTCCTCTCCTCCATAAAGTAGAAAAAGATCCTTAGCCCTTCGCAAGTACTTAAGGATGCCCTTTACTGCCTTCCAGTGCTCTTCGCCTGGATTTGCCTGATATCTACTGACAATGCTCAAAGTATTGGCAACATCAGGACGTGTACATAGCATTGCATACATGATTGACCCTATCATCGAAGCATAGGGTACCTTATTCATGTATGCCACCTCCTCAGAAGTTTTAGGACTCATCCCCTTAGATAGGCAAATTCCATGTCTCATAGGAATGAGACCTCTCTTGGAATTTTCCATCCTAAACCTTTTGAGGATAGTATCTATGTACATGGATTGGGATAATCCTAGCATCCTTTTAGATCTATCTCGATAGATCCTTATGCCCAGCACATAGGATGCTTCTCCCAAATCCTTCATGGAGAAGGTCTTGGACAACCAAGACTTAGTTGATGTCAACATCCTACATCATTCCCAATGAGTAAGATGTCATCAACATATAGGACCAAGAAGGTCACTGAGCTCCCACTGACCTTCTTGTAAACACAAGGTTCATCTTCATTCCGAATGAAGTTGAAAGATTTGACAGTCTCATCAAATCTTAAGTTCCAACTCTGAGATGCCTGCTTCAATCCATAAATGGACCTCTGAAGTTTGCATACCTTATTAGGATATAGCATGTACACCTCTTCTGACAGATTTCCATTCAGAAAAGTTATCTTCACATCCACTTGTCAAATCTCATAATCCAGGTATGCAGCAATGGCAAGGAAGATTCTGATTGACTTAATCATGGCTACCGACGAAAAAGTCTCGTCATAGTCAATACCTTGTCTTTGACGATATCCTTTCACCACTAATCTAACCTTGTATGTGTCAATCTGTCCATCTGCACCGATTTTCCTTTTGAAAATCTATTTGCAGCCGATAGGGACTTTCCCTTCAGGGTACATCAACCAAGTTCTAAACTTTTTTGGTATACATGGACTGGATCTCTGAATCCATTGCCTCTTGCCATTTCTCGGAGTCCGCACTACGGATTATATCCTAGTACGATTGAGGATCTTCATCCTCATCGATACATACCTTAGAGGACCTCTCTGAGACATGTTTCAACATATCTCTCAGGTTCTCTTGGTAGTCTACCAGATCTCCGTAGTGTCTGTGCTTCACTCTGAATAGGATCAACCGATACAGTCTCATCTAATGAGTTTATGTCTACGGGTTGTGGCTCTTAGACCTCGTCCAATTCTATCTGGCTCTCGCTATTTTTCTGGAGTAGATATTCTCTTTCTAGAAATATAGCTCTCTTAGTCACTAAGACCCTTTGCTCAAAAGGGTGATAGAAATAATATCCAAATGTCTCCTTTGGATATCCTACAAACCTACACTTATCGGTTCTCGACTCAAGCTTATCACTATCGTTCTTCTTTACAAGAGCAGAACACCCCCAAATTTTAATGTGATTAAAATTTGGTTTCCTGCCCTTCCATATCTCATATGGTATAGAAGGAACAGATTTACTTGAGATCCTATTCAGTAAATAGGCTGCAGTCTTTAAGGCATAGCCCCCAGAGAGACAATGGTAGTCCTGACATAGACATCATGGATCGGACCATGTCTAACAAGGTCATGTTTATCCTTTCAGATACACCATTATGTTGTGATATATACGGTGGAGTCCACTGAGAAATAATTCCATTGTCTTTAAGATAAGAAGTGAATTCATGGCTAAGATATTCACCTCCTCGATCCGATCGAAGAGCCTTAATACTCTTGCCAGTCTGTTTCTCTACTTCATTCTTGTATTCCTTAAACTTCTCAAAGGCTTGTGATTTATGTCTCATTAAATACACATAGCCATATCTCGAGAAGTCATCAATAAAAGAAATGAAATAGAGGTGACCCCCTTTTGCTTCCATGGACATGGGTCCACACACATCCGAGTGTATGAGCTCGAGAAGGTCAGCAGCCCTCTCACCATGTCCACTAAAGGGAGCCTTGGTCATCTTCCCCATGAGACACGACTCACATGTATCAAATGGCTTGTATTCGAATGAATTCAAATACCCATTTGAGTGTAGGTGAGAGACTCTTTTCTCACCTACATGACCAAGCCTGCAATGTCATAGATATGCAGAATTCTATTCATCAGCATTGGAAACTTGCATAACATTAGAACGTGTATATAATACATAAAGATCATTGACTAATGAACTATTGACTATAATCAAACCATTATTCATTATAGAGCACCCAGTGATGTTAAAAGTCAATGCATATCCAACGTTATACAAGCCAGAGATTGAAATAATGTTCTTAATAATATTAGGAACATAATAACAGTCATTCAGCTCTAGAATGACTCCTGAAGGTAAACTGAGGCGTGCAGTCCCGACAGCTTTGGCAGAAACTAAAGCTCCATTGCCCATCCTCAGTTCAATCTCCTTTTTGCCCAGCCGCCTTCTATTTGCCAGCACCTGCACAGAATTGCAGATATGAGATGCACATCCAGTATCCAATACCCATTATGTGGATTCCATATCTGACAAATTAAGGTCTATGACAAAAATACCTTCATTTAGAATTGCCTTGCAATTCCTTTTCCAATGCCCTGTTTCCCCGCATCGAAAACACTTGTCTTCTTTTTCATTCTTCTTGCCCTTCCCTTTGTCAACTTTGGCGAGTTGCTTACCCATGGCCTTCTTCTTTCCCTTCCCTTTGTCACCTTTGGTGGATATCTGGGTGGCCTTCCTTTTCTTGTTGGCCCGACCAACAATCAATACAGAAGAAGATGGTTTATCTTTCTGCATAGTCCCTTCAGCACTCTTTAACATGTTGAGCAGCTCCGGGAGAGTTGCATCAATTCTATTCATGTTAAAGTTTATGATGAAGGAAGAAAAGGAATCGGGCAATGACTGGAGTATAAGATGAATGCACAGTTCAAGATCCAACTTGCACCCCAGTGTATTGAGTCTCTCTATCCACTCCATCATTTTCAGTACATGAGCCTGTACTGAAGCACCCTCTGACATCCGTGTCCTGAAAAGTCTTTTGGAGATATCATATCTCTCAATCCTGCCCTGCTCCCCGAAGAGCTGGCGTAGATTAAGAAGTATGCTTCTACAATCAGTCTTTTCAAATTACCTCTGCAGCTCGGGAGTCATAGAGGTCAGCATGTAACATTGGGCAAGGGAAGAGTCTTCATACCATTTGGCATAAGTGATTAACTCGCCCTCGTCGGCATCGGGAGTTGGCTAAGAATGAACCGTGTCCAACACGTAGGCTATTTTTTCGGCGGTGAGGACTATGTGTAGATTACGCAGCCAATCCGAGTAGTTCGGTCCAGTCAGTCTGTTGGCATCCAAGATGCCGCGGAGGGGGTTGGACGATGACATTGTAATCTGGATAAGAAATAAAAGATAACTTAGCATATGTTCAAATTTTAACTTAGATGTGGTTTTCTATCTTAGTTAGTCCCACTATTTTTCGACCGAACTATATAACCCTCAGTATATAGAACGGGAGATCAACGAGATCAACCTAGTGGGTTGGAATCCCAACGAGACTGATGTATGACCTTGTGGAAAGCACAACAAGCCATACACCATCTCAAGGGCAGTCAACAAGCATTTGCATCCAATGTAATATCCGATTTCGGGCCCCGAGAAACCATCCCCTTGTGGAAAGCACAACAAAGGATATTCTCGGTTAGATCTAACAATCATTACTACATAGCAATGAGTTCATGACCCGACCCTTGTGGAAAGCACAATAAGGCCGAGTTCAATTCCTCACCCCATTGAGGCCGAGTCTTGGAGTTGTATCCCGTCCCCAAACTCATGGACCTTGTGGAAAGCACAACAAATACATGAAACGAAGACATTCATTCACTCCATAATGATGGAGGGCCACGACGACTCTTAGAGCCACGCTTACCAGATCTAAAATTAAATCGCGAGGGAATTTGATTTTATCAATATCTCACCCTAGGTGGTAATATAAATATATCCAATATATTTACCGTACCTAGTATTTTGCACAAAATAAATGCATCCAATGATAAAATTAAATCGCAAGTGATCATGGACTTTATTCCTAATGTAACTAAGACATCCGGGCCACTTCCGAAGTAGCTGGATCGTCCTCGTCGGGTGTGCTCCGCACTTTCAAACTCCCACGCCGCATTAATTACAACTTTTACACGGCACGTAGGCCGGCAAAATTTAAATTACATGTCACTAAAATTTCAGCAACCCTTAGGGCGAGTACAACTATAAAGGCAGATAGAAGGACATAGGAATTTTAACATAGAGAGAAAGGAGGTTCGCATACCCTAATTAATTACATTAACCAAGTCCATAATCACTTGCCATCCCATTCATATAAAAATCAATCAAGGGTTATTTCTGAAAATAATCCTTATTTTTGAATTTAAAAGATGGGATGTGTAAAAAAAATATGCTAGCTTTATTTAATTTTAAAAATCGAAGTTGGATTAACTAAAATTAAACACTTAAGCAAGCCAATGCAAGGTAAATTAAGCAACTTACGTAAAGAACCATCATTTATAACAGGGGCATGCACATTTGAATCTAATTCAAATAAGTTAGATAATTGAGATAATTATTTAAATTTAAATTTAAATTTAAATTTAAGTATCTAATAATCAAATTTAAAATTGAAATTTAAATATGAGAATCATTTAAATTTAAATTCAAACTAATTTTCCAATAATTTTATTTTAAAGTAAATTTAAATAATGTAATTATCCTCAATTATCATTTTTCTAAAATTCAAATTTTGAATTTAACAATTATGTAATAATTAAAATTTTAAATATTTAAATTTTATATATTTAACTTCAATAAAATTTAAATTCTGAATTTACTAATTATCTAATAATTAAAAATTCAAAAATTAAATTTTACTGAAGTAACTTCAATTATTACCATATTATCTCAAGGTAAATAGTAATTATCTCACCTCAGTAAATTCAAAAGTTAAATAAAATTTAACATTTGACTTTTCTATTGAGATAAGATAATTAATATCTGAGATAAAAAAGTAGATTAATTTATTGTGTATTAATATATATATATTCTTCATATATATACTGTAATCACAATAAATAAGCAAAAGCAACTTTTTTTAATAAAAACAATTTCGGTCAACCCATTCGGGCGCGCCGCCCACGCGGGACGCGTGGGCAGACGCCCCCGCCACGCGGCTGCGCAGCGTGCGGGCGCCCGCCTGTGGCGCCGCCACGCGCGCACGCGGGCGGGCACACTGCGCCATGCGCGGCGCAATGCGCCAAGCGTAATTTTTTTTTTTTACAAAAATTTGCTGCAGATGCCCAGCATCCAGGAAGAACATAAATGCCCAGCACCCCTGTCTTCTAACAACAATTGAAGATTTTAAATTGCCCCTAAAATATGATTCTATACGGCGATAATACACTGACCCGAGCGCCAACCTGGCTCTGATACCACTGTAAGGTTCCACACAGCACAGTTTGGGCAACGCAGCGGATAACAAAAATTATTTACCCGAACCCAGCTTGATGGAATCCTAGATCTGTGCTCTAATCGATGCATTAAATACCCAACCCCTAATAACGGGTTGCAGATTTCACCTTGCGCGGAACGACGCTGTCCGCAATGCCCGATGCAGAATCTCGCGAACACCGAGCCGCACAGAAGTACGGCCTCTAGAACAGATCCACACGGATCCTTACGCAGCGACGGTATCCTCCTGGCACGATCTTCCCCAAGCCTTCCCCTTCTAGAGAGAGAAAGGTCTTCTAGAGAGAGAGAACAAGAGGGAGGAAAGGGGGGGGAGAAATCTCTCTTCCCTTGCTGTTAGTGCTTGAGTAAGCCAATGGGGGGAAGAGTTCTTGTAAGTGGCATATATATAGGATTAGGCCCTTTTGAAAAGAACCCATAAGGACCAAAATCGTATATATATCGTTTTCATTATTGTACATATATATTAAGCCCCTCTTATATGCCTTTCCAAAAGGATTTCAAGGGAATTAATATATACATTTGTACAATAATAATCCGTCACCTAAGAATCCATTGTATGTGATCCTCTAGGTCCATAGTCACTCTAGTTTAAGGCCCATTAACTTCTAATTCCCAATTAGAAGTAAATTAAACTTATTATTCGCTTCTACTATAGCCGAATAATAGTTTAATTTATTCCGAACCTTTGATCACGTTGGGTCAAGTAAATCCGCGTGATCCTAGAGGACGTCGGGTTTAAACCAGCCTGTCTGGTGCCTGTAAGTCTACAGTTGCCGCATCGCTATAATCCCTCGCTCCTTCTATGAGTCTGGTTCGATCGAGAGTATGGTTTCTGTCAAACCCCATGATCATGCCATTTGACCATGACCTCCTTTAAAGTGTATGACGTCCGTTCTAAACGAACTCACACGACCCTGGCCAGGGATTTAATGGAGCGTCCGTGTCATGACTCATTAACTGTCTGATATATACCCGACTGTGAGCGATCCCCTCTTGACCATTGATGATCTTCACACGTATCCTGAAATGGTTAATGACTCAGTAATTCGTGACTTATGGTTAAAGTCACTTAGCCAAGTAATTAAACCATTCCAATCCTCGTGTAAGATCCGATCAATGTCTCGGGTCAAAGGACCAACGATGCTACTGAGACCGTTGGATCTTCAGTTGACATTAGGTATAATCAACCATCTGAAGATCCAATAGCGGATCAGTTCAGTGTACATCCTCCAAGGATGTACACCTACACATATGTGTTGGTGCCCCGCACCAATGACCATGAGACTGGTCAGTCACACATCATGTGTACTGGTTTAATAGGTAATCAAAGTCCTTGAGTGATTACCCTCCAACCAGGAACAGTTTAAAGTATGTGTCCATGTAAAGTCAGTCTCATGATCGAGATCCCATCTCGAGTTGACTTTACAACCACATATCCTAGTGACATCGTAAAGTAATATACAATCACATATTTACGCTCAAATACCACTTTATTAATAAAGAACACGATCATACATCTATCGGGCCTACCCGACCCAAAATTGGCCTATAGCACACCAATACTAACAATATCCAACCCCTCGCTGCGTGTGGGACACTTCGACTATGCTAGAAACAACCAGGCGTTACGAGAAAACCTGGATCTACTCAAAGAAGATAGAGCAAACACCCAGGTAAAGCTCGTGGCTTATCAACAAAAGCTAGCCCAGTACTACAACGTTCGAGTCAAGGAACGACATTTCTTCCCCGGAGACCTAGTACTACGGTGAGCAAGCGTGGCAGACCCCAGAGGAGCCGTCGGGAAGCTCGCGCCAACCTGGGAAGGCCCATATAGGGTAACTGTGATACTCAGGAAAGGAGCGTACAGGCTGACAACGCTGGGGGGGCAAGAGGTACCTAGGACGTGAAATTTCGTAAACCTTAGAAAATTCTTCCAGTGAATCGTCACCTGCCATACTCCATGAAGGTAACCTACGGGTCCCCTAGTGGCCAACACTGCTCTCCTTGAAAATAAGAAGGTAACCTACGGGTTCCCTAGAGGCGAGCACTGCTCCCCTTGAAAATAAGAAGGTAACCTACGTGTTCCCTAGAGGCGAGCACTGCTCCCCTTGAAAATGAGAAGGTAATCTACGGGTCCCCTAGAGGCGAGCACCGCTCCCCTTGAAAACGAGAAGGTAACCTATGGGTTCCCTAGAGGTGAGCACTACTCCTCTTGAAAATGAGAAGATAACCTACGGGTCCCCTAGAGGCGAGCACTGCTCCCCTTGAAAACGAGAAGATAACCTACGGGTCCCCTAGAGGCGAGCACCGCACCCCTTGAAATCGAGAAGGTAACCTAAGGGTTCCCTAGAGGCGAGCACCGCTCCCCTCAAAAATGATGGCAGCAAGCAAAGGCACAAATATTGTGATGCACACGAGGAAAGTCTACCCAAAAGCTCGCAGGAGTCTTCTGCCAAAAGCTACATAACAAAATCTGAACTAGATAATTTTATTCCTTTAGTCAAAATACAAGTTGCCACGATACTCCTAGCAGTGCAGGGGCTTCTCGTGCTCAAGTCAAGCTGACCTAAGCGTGCAATGGAGGCATCGACAGCCTCTTCGCCGGTATGGAGGGGGATTCTGGGCCACTGTAGGTGTCAACCCTAGCCCTGCCGTGGTGGGGAGTGGACGCGATGCTTGGAGGCCACCCTCAAGGACAAACAGCGTTGGAACTGCAGTAGTCCGCCGTCGTAGGCACAATGCAGCCACAGGGGGCAACATGTCACCGGGAGAGCCGACCAAGTCACTCGTCGGGAGGAGGTGTAGGGTGCTGGAGTGGGATAGAGGGTCTTGACCCTTTGCCGAACATGATGCTTCACTGCGAGCTTTCCCCTGTGATGCTCGCCTTGGACCTAGGGGTGATTAAAGTAGATGGGTTGCCTACATCAAATGCAGATGCAGACGTTGAGGATCATTTTCTTCCGGAGACTGAGGCTGTCGAGTAAGGGTCTGGATCGCTCTGGTAGCGCTCCAGTAGGTCCGGATCTATCCTCTGCAACTCTGCCCGAGTGATCCAAGTATCATCGGTGGCGGGTCGCCCTCTCTATCGCACTAGGTAGCGCGGGTAGGATCCACTCCTGGTAATAGTCACATGCTCATCCAGTATATGATCTATATGCTCTCTCTGCCTTGGAAATGATGCTGGTGGTGGACACTCAGGTGTGGGGTCACTCTCAATGGGAGGAGATGGCTCAAAAGGCTCACTAGGGATCACAGCTGGGTCCCTATAAGCAACTAGATCCGACACATTGAAAGTAGAGCTTATCCCATATTCCTCGGGTAAGTCCACAACATACGCATTGGATCCGACGCGTTTCAACACTCGAAATGGACCGGCTCCACGAACTTGCAATTTCTTTACGGTCCCAGAGGGAAACCGTTCAGGTCTAACCCTGATCATGACATAATCACCCTCTTGGAACTCACGGTGGTGTCTG
The DNA here is from genome assembly GCA_022559845.1 of Amorphophallus konjac. Classification (NCBI taxonomy): domain Eukaryota; kingdom Viridiplantae; phylum Streptophyta; class Magnoliopsida; order Alismatales; family Araceae; genus Amorphophallus; species Amorphophallus konjac. The sequence goes on from CM040117.1 coordinate 25,097,282, forward strand.
TGGGCATCGGCTAACTCCTTGTACCATGCATTGCTGGTCTCAATGTGACGATAGATGTCGGCATGCAGACTCCTAACATGCCTAGCAAATGACTCCGCAGACTCCGACACTCGTGCGTGAATGGGCATGGGAACAAGATCCATTGGCTTCCTAGGCCTACGACCTGTGACAATCTCAAAAGGACTCATATCTGCAGACCTGTTGACCGAATAATTATATGCAAACTCAGCTAGTGGTAACATGAGATCTCAATCCCCTACACGGTCCCTAACAAGACACCTCAAAAGGTCACCCAGACTCATATTGACCACCTCAGTCTGACCATCTGTCTGGGGATGATATGTAGTGGAGAAGTTGAGGTGAGTACCTAACATATGCCATAGTGTCTTCCAAAAATAACTGGTGAACCTAACATCACGGTCAGACACTATGGTACGAGGCAACCCAAACTTACACACCACATGAGAAAGGAACATGCGGGCTACCCTCGAAGCATCCGAAGTCTTAGAGTAGGGAATGAAAAGGGCCATCTTCGAGAATCGATCTACTACCACATAGACCGAATCATGCTTCCTAGAGGTTCGTGGCAATCCCAAGATAAAATCCATGCTAACATCATGCCACGGGGCATCAGGTACGGGAAGAGGCGTATAGAGGCATGACCTTTACTTCTTCATTTTGGCCGTAACACATGTACGGCACTGGGCCACAATGTGAGCAACATCTCTCTTCAAGCTCGGCCAATAGAACTTGTGCTCGACAGCCTCGATAGTCTTGTTCCGAACGAAGTGGTCGGCTAGACCTCCCGCATGAAGTTCCCAGACTAAGAAGTCACGAACCGGAGTTCGGGGAACACAAAGCCTGCCTCCTCAAAAGAGGTAACCCTCCTGAAGCACATAATCATTATGATCTCTCGAGGGTCCGGCCTGGAGAGTGGCAAAGATCTGACCAAAATCAGGACAATCAACATAAGCCTCTCTCATCTTTTCTAGCCCTATAACCTCGGCACTCATGGTAGTCAGCAGACATGCACGCTGACTCAAGGCATCAGCCACCTTGTTCTCCACTCCAGCCTTGTGCTTTAGTACAAATGTGAACTATTGGAGATACTCAACCCATGTACTATGACGCGCATTGAGCTTCTTTTTGATGCGGGACGACAATGAGACTTGATGTTGTTGGTGCGATCCTTGGACGTCTACTAGATGGTGTGACTTGTTGGACGACGCGACCAGCAACAACACAAACAACTCGGCACCTAATGTGGCTCCTGAAGAGGCGACTGTGCCCAAACAAGAAGCATTCACTCACGGTTGTTCCTGGCGAGGGAAACGAGTCGATCGGCACGGTTGAGAAACCGGTAATGAGTCTCGGGTGGTCAGCTCACTCTCGGGCTCGGATCGAGCCACGGGACGGGTCTCGCACTCACAACTCACAGCGGTGACTAATTTGAACGATCTAGGGGCCTAACATGCTCACGAGCGACGGCATCAAGAGCCTATACTAGGAAAGCAAGCAACTAAAGAGGGGTGACGAGTGTACCTCCACGCTCGGGGCGTGGGGAAGACTTCCCGGCCGAGATCCGAAACTCCCGGTACAACAATAATTAATAATTACAGAAATGATGCTAAAGCCCACTCCACGCAGGGAGGTAACAGGCGACACGTGGGGTCCGGGAGCACCAATCTCGGGTTGGCGGGTAGCAGTCGATGGCGCTCGGGTGGACGCAGTCGGCCGGTTCAGCTCCCTTCACTCGGGCCCGTCGGATGGTACGTGGGACCCGCTGCTGGTACGGTGGCGTCGGGGGTGGCTCCTGGCTGCAACGACTGATGGGGACGCTCCTGGAGTGTCCCGGGTCGATCCCCGGGAGCGGCGGTCACCGGAGTGGAGGCGGGTGATTTTCTTGGGAATTATCTCCCAATGCTGTCCCGCGGCTGTGTTTCTGTCCAGATCTGCGCGCTCCGACGAGATCGGCTGGTACGCTCAACTCCGACGTTGGATCGGGGCACAAAAGATACCGTTGGAAAGAGGACTCAAAATCCTATGACATACTGGAAGCCCAAACTCATCCAACGGCTGGATTTAAAATTAAAACGACTGCAAGTGGACTGAGCACACTGTCCCAAAATACATAACATGCTGGACAGAACCTAACCTCCCTGATCAAGGGCTTTGAATGAGGATCTAATGGAAGCATTAGGACATGAAATTTTTATGGTGGGTAGAGGGGAGGGTTACGAAGACGCACATATCTTTTTTGTGAAATTTGGACAACATTTGAGGGGTGATAAAATTCGGATGCCAAGATCTATCTCGTAGATCTGCACACAGGCAGACTTTGGGGAAGATGAACAGGTGGCTGGGAATAGGGGAAAACGGGCTCTGATCCACCTAAAAATTTAACTGGGAATGGAATCTGATGGATGGAACCTACCCTCAAAGTTTCGCGACGATCCAACGGTCGGATCTCCCGTACCAGCCCTTTCACCGAGCTGCTGTCCTGTAACTCCGAATTTGGGGCAGCCGGATGAAGACCGGCTTGTGGTGGCTCACCGGCGGCACGAACGGCGGCGGTGGCAGCGGTGAACGTTCACAATAGATAGAGGAAGAAGAGAAGTAGAAGAAATTTGAGAGAGATTGAAGATTTGGGATGGGTCTAGAGAGAGTTGGGGGTGGGAGGAGGAAGAACGCCAAGAACACTCAAGAGGGAGAGGGGTGTGCACCAAGCATTATGTCAAAATATTTCTTCATTAGTTCCACACAAAATACAACAAGAGACTATAAATATGAAAACCCTAGATTTAGATCCAAGGACATCCACTAACACCAAAGGACATCCACTAACATCAAAGGACATCCACTAACTCTAAAGGACATCCACTAACATTGGTCAAGGGTAGGTGGGAGACAAGCATGGGGGACAAGGATGTGGCATCCTCCACCTTTGTCTCCTTAGTCTAATAGTCCAAGTCTTCTAGAAGCCCACCTTGGACTCTTAATGGTCTTGAGGCCCAATGTAGAAATTGGACCCCTTACATGAATTGTAGCCCATATTACAAACTTGACCCATTACACTCATAAATACTCAAATACATATATAAAAAAAAAACTCAATACCCAGGTGGGGACTCCATGCTATCACCCAGCCACAAGGAGGTCGGCGTCGCTCGAGTCGTGCTGCGTGTCTGATATCGACGACTAGCTCTGGTGTCCTCACCAATTCTCCCCGGGTGGGAGAAGGTCGACCCCGTCGAGTAGGGGTCCTGGTCGCTCTGGTATTGATCCAGCAGATCTGGATCTACCATCTGTAACTCTGCCCGGGTGATCCAGGTGTCATCGGACGCAGGTCGTCCCTTCCATCGCACCAGATAGCGTTGGTACACTCCACCCCGGGTAGTAGTCACTTGCTCATCTAGTATATGCTCTATCTGCTCGCGCTGCTGAGGTAACAAGCCTGGTGGTGGATGCTCTGGGGTGGTGTCACTCACAAGGGGTGAAAACGGCTCAAAAGGCTCACTGGGTATCACCGCGGGATCCCTGTAGGCGACTAGGTCCGAGACATTGAAAGTGGAGCTGATCCCATACTCCTCTGGCAGGTCGACAACATATGCATTAGGACCAACTCGTTTCACTACTCGGAAAGGACCGGCACCACGAGCATGCAACTTCTTCACGGCTCCTGAGGGAAACCGTTCAGGTCTGACCCTGATCATGACAGAATCGCCCTCCTGAAACTCATGGTGGTGCCTATGGGCGTCAGCCAATTCTTTGTATCGTGCGTTGCTGGACTCAATGTGACGACGAATATGCTCATGCAACTGTCTAATATGGCTAGCAAAAGACTCGGCTGACTCAGACACACGGGACTGGATGGGAGATGGGACTAAGTCTATGGGTTTCCTAGGTCTACGGCCAGTGACAATCTCAAAGGGGCTCATACCTGTAGACCTATTGACCGAATCGTTATAGGCGAACTCGGCCAATGGTAAGATCAAATCCCAATCCCTGACTCGATCTTGGACAAGACACCTAAGAAGATCCCCCAAACTTCTATTGACAACCTCAGTCTGACCATCGGTCTGGGGGTGATATGCAGTGGAGAATTTCAATTGGGTGCCCATCATGTGCCATAGGGTCTTCCAGAAATAGCTAGTGAAGCGCACATCCCTATCGGACACTATAGTGCGTGGGAGTCCGAACCTGGAGACACAATGTGAAAAAAATAGACGGGCAACTCTAGAGGCATCCGAGGTTTTGGAGCATGGGATGAACAATGCCATTTTAGAGAACCGATCGACAACCACAAAAATTGAGTCATGCTTTCGGAGGGTGCGGGGCAATCCTAATACAAAGTCCATGCTAATGTCCTGCCATGGACTACCCGGGACGGGGAGGGGAGTATAGAGGCCGGTACTCTGCTTCCTTTGTTTGGCCATAGCACAAGTGCGGCACTGGGCCACAATACGAGCAACATCCCTCTTTAGGCTAGGCCAATAGAATCGATGCTCAACCGCCTCTATGGTCTTGTTCCGGCCAAAGTGGCCAGCAAGACCTCCTGCATGCATCTCCCACGTAAGAAAGTCACGAACAGAAGTCCGTGGGATGCACAACTTGTCACCACGGAATAGGTGACCCTCCTGTAGTACAAACTCGCTATAATCGCACGAGGGACCGGTCTGAAGGACGGCATAGATCGGACCAAAGTCTGGACAGTCAACATAGGCGTCCTTTAGCCTCTCTAGCCCTACCACCTCAATACTCATGGTGGTCAACATCATCACCCGACAACTCAGTGCATCGGCGACCTTGTTCTCCGCCCCTGCTTTGTGCTTGAGCACAAAGGTGTATTCTTGGAGATACTCCACCCAACGACTATGGCGAGCTTTCAGCTTCTTTTGGGTATGGAGGAATCGTAAGGCCTCATGGTCAGAGAAGAGGACAAACTCCTGGTGCAACAAATAGTGCCTCCAATACCTCAATGCCTGGACAACTGCGTAAAATTCTTTGTCGTATGTGGAATATCGCAGTTTGGCATCATTAAACTTCTCGCTAAAGAATGCAATGGGGTGGGACTCCTGACTCAGAACGCCACCAATACCCACACCAGAAGCATCACACGTGACCTCAAACACCTTAGAAAAATCAGGTAAAACAAGGACAGGTGCCTGGGTCATACGCTCCTTAATGTCCTGAAAGGCCGTGGCTACAGCCTTAGTCCATACGAATGTCCCCTTCTTTATGCAATCAGTGATCGGGGCAGTGATAGAACAGAAGCCACGAATGAAGCGACGGTAGAACGTCACTAAGCCATGGAAACTCCGGACATCATGGAGCGTGCGGGGCTCGGGCCACTCCCTGATGGCCCTAATCTTCTCTGGATCAGCGGAGACTCCATCTCTCGACACAATGAACCCGAGAAAAGTGATCTGATCGGACATGAAAGCACATTTCTTCGGGTTGGCAAATAAACTCTCTCGCCTTAGCACGACACAGACCTGCCTAAAATGGTCTAAGTGGTCCTCCCTAGTGCGGCTGTAGATAAGAATGTCATCGAAGTAGACGACCAAGAAGACCCCTATCATATGGCGTAAAACCTGGGTCATCAACCGCATGAAGGTGCTAGGGGCGTTGGAAAGCCCAAAGGGCATAACCAACCACTCATAAAGACCATCCTTGGTCTTGAATGCCGTCTTCCATTCATCTCCAGGCCTGATCCGCACCTGGTGATAGCCACTACGAAGGTCTATCTTTGAGAAGATAGTGGCTCCCGACATCATATCAAGCAAGTCATCCAATCGGGGAATGGGAAAACGATACTTCATCGTGATTTTGTTGATTGCACGGCTATCAACGCACATCCGCCATGTGCCATCCTTCTTCGGGGCCAATAGTGCGGGAACAGCGCAAGGGCTCTTGCTGTCCCGAAGAGATCCCCGACTCATCAATTCCTCGACCTGCCGCTGTAGCTCGGCATGGTCCGTGGGACTCATCCTATAGTGGGGAAGGTTGGGCAAGGACGAACCCGGGACGAGGTCGATCTCATGCTGGATATCCCTCATGGGTGGAAGGCCTCCCGGGAGGTCTTCGGGAAATACATCAGAGAATTCCCCCAATATTGCAGCTATCTCCGGGGGATGCTCATCCTCGGACATAGGGGCAACATCCTCAACGCCCCTGACGACGACAGCTAGAATAGGGTTACCCTTGGTTACCTCCTGCTCCATCTCTCTCGGACTGATCATCATCAACCTCCTAGGTGGAGGGTCCACTCTGCTAGGAGCAGTCGAAGAGGTGGATGCATGTGCCAAGGACAAAGTGGGTGGACCGGCCTTCCCCTGACCAGAAGTGGTCGTAGTGCTGGGGCCTGCTGGTCCGCGGATAGATGGGTCCTTCGGCTGGACTGGGTGGAGGGTAATCCTATGGCCATCATGGCCGAAGGTGCAAGTGTTCGACCTGCCATGAAGGGTGGCATCTCGGTCAAAGAGCCAAGGCCTACCAAGGATGATACTACCCACCTCCATAGGTAGTACATCACACCAGATCGCATCATGGTATGTCTGGAACTGCAGCGGCACCAGGCACCGCAGTCTAACCGGGATGGAAGTGGAATCCACCCAAGAAACTCTATAAGGTGCAGGGTGATCCACGGGCGTCAAACCAAGACGCTTGACGGTGCCTGTGGAGATAGCGTTGATGCAACTCCCGCTATCTATAATCACCTTACAGGCTTTCCCTTCCAGCCTACAAAATGTGTGGAATATGGTGGTGCGACGCCAGTCGTCGCTCACCTGAGGCTGGGTAAGGATGCACCTGACTACACCCAAATGTACGTCATCCTGATACGAGATACCAGGGACGTCAACCTGCTCGCCCTCCAATAACTCGTCAAAGAATTCCTCGGTCAATTCTTGGTCCGGCTCGTAGCTGACTGGCACTAACTCAGGCATGGGGTCACGGGCCGGTGTGTCGGCAATAACAAGTGCTCCCCGGGTGGGACACTTACTGGCAAAGTGGCCAACTCCACCACAAGTGTAGCAACGGTCTCGTGGCCCATTGCCCTGAGATGTTCCACCAATCATTGGCCCCTTACCCTTGTCCTCTCGATGGACTGGGGGTGTAGGAAGAAGATGCCGAGCTGGTACGGCGGGCTGATAAGGCCGAGTGGCAGGGATGGGTGCCTGCGGGCGAGGGGGAGGGTCCCTCGGAGGGAAAGTGCGGAGCCTAGGAGCAGTGGGGTCCTGCCGAGGGGGTTCAGGGGGACGGGCCACCGGAAACCGGCTATAGGAGGTAGGCGTGGTACGAGGGTCGGTCCCACGCTGATAAGTGAACCCCGGGCGCTGGACGGGAGCAAACTCCGCCTCGAACTGCTCCAACTCTAGAGCAACCTGGTATGCGTCTTCCAAGGTGGTAACATTGCGGCGAAATAATTCATATTGGTAGTGGGGCCGCAAACCACGACGGAAGCGCGATACAGGCATGGTGCTCTCCTCCGTAACTCCACAGCGTAAAAAGTACTCGTCAAACTCCGCGATGTAGTCTGACACGGATCGGTCCCCTTGGGAGAGACTCTGCCACCTATCAATAAGTCGCTGACGGTATGTGGCAGGAAGGTACTTACGCCTAAGCTTGTCCTTCATCTCATCCCAAGAACCTATCTGAGGCTCATGACGCTGAAAGAGCAAGCTCTCTACATTGCTCCAGTAAGTCTGTGCTTGCCCCAACAACTTCATCTTGGCATATCTGACCCTCCGGTGGTCCGTCATCTCGAACCACTCAAAGTACCGATCCATGCTGGCCTCCCAATCAAGATAGATCTTGGGTTCCAAAGGCTTGGACCCATCAAACGTGGGAGGGTCCACACGGACGGTCTTGAGGATCCGTTCGTCCTCATCATCCCTATGTGGTCGGTGACCATGTCGGCGTCGGCCATTTCCCCCGTAATCGTTGTCGGACTCGTAGTCCTCAAAATGGGGGGCACGTTGCCGTTGCTCCTCAGCCCGAGGTTGTGCGAGCTGGGCAGCAGGCGCGGGCTGGGCAGCAGCCACGGGCTGGGCAACATGTGCCTGAGGGGCTGGGAGAATGCCGGGTAGGTCTCGGCGAGGGGTTCTCTCCACACTCTCTAACCTTCCAACCAGTCCTTGGACAGATAGGTCAGAAGCCTCGGCGCGGTCCTCCATGGCTTTGAATCGGCTCTCCATACGCTCGGTATGCTCCCTAAGAGTTTGCTCAGACCTATCCATGCGCTCCATGAGTAGAGCTATCATGTCCTCCAAGGAACGGCCTCCCGGGTTGGCACCTCGGCGTTCACCCATAGTGTCAGGGCGATGGTACTGGGCACCTCCACGGGTGGGCATGCAATGAGGCCTAAAGAGAACTAAGGGTGACCCACTAGACCTATATGGATGGACCGATGCAAGTTGAGGACCTTTGACTTAAACCGATATCCGGTATCTGGCGGAGTCCGGGAATCCGAAGATCCTCTCACGCGAGTGAATCACCTTCCTGATAGGCATAACCTAACGGTCGGGCAACACCTTTTCATATACCGAATAAAGGTATGCAATGCAACCTTAGACCGACTTAAATGACTCTTTTTTTTGTTTTTTTATAAACAAGACTACCCTAGACTCAACCTGCTCTGATACCAATTTGATGCGGGACGACAATGAGACTTGATGTTGTTGGTGCGATCCTTGGACGTCTACTAGATGGTGTGACTTGTTGGACGACGCGACCAGCAACAACACAAACAACTCGGCACCTAATGTGGCTCCTGAAGAGGCGACTGTGCCCAAACAAGAAGCATTCACTCACGGTCGTTCCTGGCGAGGGAAACGAGTCGATCGGCACGGTTGAGAAACCGGTAATGAGTCTCGGGTGGTCAGCTCACTCTCGGGCTCGGATCGAGCCACGGGACGGGTCTCGCACTCACAACTCACAGCGGTGACTAATTTGAACGATCTAGGGGCCTAACATGCTCACGAGCGACGGCATCAAGAGCCTATACTAGGAAAGCAAGCAACTAAAGAGGGGTGACGAGTGTACCTCCACGCTCGGGGCGTGGGGAAGACTTCCCGGCCGAGATCCGAAACTCCCGGTACAACAATAATTAATAATTACAGAAATGATGCTAAAGCCCACTCCACGCAGGGAGGTAACAGGCGACACGTGGGGTCCGGGAGCACCAATCTCGGGTTGGCGGGTAGCAGTCGATGGCGCTCGGGTGGACGCAGTCGGCCGGTTCAGCTCCCTTCACTCGGGCCCGTCGGATGGTACGTGGGACCCGCTGCTGGTACGGTGGCGTCGGGGGTGGCTCCTGGCTGCAACGACTGATGGGGACGCTCCTGGAGTGTCCCAGGTCGATCCCCGGGAGCGGCGGTCACCGGAGTGGAGGCGGGTGATTTTCTTGGGAATTATCTCCCAATGCTGTCCCGCGGCTGTGTTTCTATCCAGATCTGCGCGCTCCGACGAGATCGGCTGGTACGCTCAACTCCGACGTTGGATCGGGGCACAAAAGATACCGTTGGAAAGAGGACTCAAAATCCTACGACATAATGGAAGCCCAAACTCATCCAACGGGTGGATTTAAAATTAAAACGACTGCAAGTGGACTGAGCACACTGTCCCAAAATACATAACATGCTGGACAGAACCTAACCTCCCTGATAAAGGGCTTTGAATGAGGATCTAATGGAAGAATTAGGACATGAAAATTTTATGGTGGGTAGAGGGGAGGGTTACGAAGACGCACATATCTTTTTTGTGAAATTTGGACAACATTTGAGGGGTGAGAAAATTCGGATGCCAAGATCTATCTCGTAGATCTGCACACAGGCAGACTTTGGGGAAGATGAACAGGTGGCTGGGAACAGGGGAAAACGGGCTCTGATCCACCTAAAAATTTAACTGGGAATGGACTCTGATGGATGGAACCTACCCTCAAAGTTTCGCGACGATCCAACGGTCGGATCTCCCGTACCAGCCCTTTCACCGAGCTACTGTCCTGTAACTCCGAATTTGGGGCAGCCGGATGAAGACCGGCTTGTGGTGGCTCACCGGCGGCACGAACGGCGGCGGTGGCAGCGGTGAACGTTCACAATAGATAGAGGAAGAAGAGAAGTAGAAGAAATTTGAGAGATATTGAAGATTTGGGATGGGTCTAGAGAGAGTTGGGGGTGGGAGGAGGAAGAACACCAAGAACACTCAAGAGGGAGAGGGGTGTGCACCAAGCATTATGCCAAAATATTTCTTCATTAGTTCCACACAAAATACAACAAGAGACTATAAATATGAAAACCCTAGATTTAGATCCAAGGACATCCACTAACACCAAAGGACATCCACTAACATCAAAGGACATCCACTAACTCTAAAAGACATCCACTAACATTGGTCAAGGGTAGGTGGGAGACAAGCATGGGGGACAAGGATGTGGCATCCTCCACCTTTGTCTCCTTAGTCTAATAGTCCAAGTCTTCTAGAAGCCCACCTTGGACTCTTAATGGTCTTGAGGCCCAATATAAAAATTGGATCCCTTACATGAATTGTAGCCCATATTACAAACTTGACCCATTACACTCATAAATACTCAAATACATATAAAAAAAAACTCAATACCCAGGTGGGGACTCCATGCTATCACCCAGCCACAAGGAGGTCGGCGTCGCTCGAGTCGTGCTGCGTGTCTGATATCGACGACTAGCTCTGGTGTCCTCACCACTTTTGGGCATGGAGGAACGTCAAGGCCTCATGGTCGGAGTACAAGACAAACTCCTGATGTAATAAGTAGTGCCTCCAAAGCCTAAGAGCCTGAACAACTGCATAGAATTCCTTATCATAGGTGGAGTATCGCAGTTTCACGTCGTTCAGCTTTTCACTGAAATATGCAATCGGGTGGGTCTCCTGACTCAACACTCCTCCAATTCCTACACCCGACGCATCACATGAGACCTCAAACACCTTCAAGAAATCTGGTAATCGAAGGACCGGTGTCTGGGTCATGTGTTCCTTGATGTCCTTGAATGCAGCCACAGTGTCCTTCGTCCATACAAATGTGCCCTTCCTGATACAGTCCGTGATCGGGGCAGTAACGGAACTAAATCCGAGGATGAAACGACGATAGAACGTCGCGAGGCCATGGAAGCTGCGGACATCATGGATCGTGCGGGGTTCCGGCCACTCAACAATGGCCCAGACCTTCTCCGGATCAGCGGAGACCCCAGTGCTAGACACAATGAAACCCAAGAAGGTAATCTGAGAAGTCATAAAGGCACACTTCTGTGGGTTTGCAAAAAACTGCTCTCGCCTCAAGAGTAGGCAGACATGCCGAAGATGATCTAAGTGGTCTCCCGTAGTGCAACTATAGATGAGAATATCATCAAAATACACTACAACAAAGACTCCAATGAAAGGTCGAAGGACCTGAGTCATGAGTCGCATGAAGGTGCTGGGGGCATTGGTTAGCCCAAAGGGCATAACCAACCACTCATATAGACCATCCTTGGTCTTAAATGCAGTCTTCCACTCATCACCTGGCCTAATCCTTACCTGGTGATAGCCACTCTTAACATCGATCTTCAAAAATATAGTGGCACATGCCATCATGTCAAGCATATCATCCAGGTGGGGAATAGGGAACATGTACTTCACGGTGATTTTTTTGATGGCATGACTATCAATACACATCCTCCAAGTGCCATCCTTCTTTGGGGCGAGTAACGCGGGCACAGCACACGGACTCATGCTGTCCCGAATAGATCCTCTCTGCATAAGCTCATCGACTTGCCACTTTAGCTCAGCGTGCTCAGTGGGACTCATGCGGTAGTGGGGAAGATTGGGCAATGAGGATCCCGGAATCAGGTCGATAGCATGCTGAACATCCCGCATATGTGGGAGTCTCTTGGGAAGCTCTTCGGAGAATATATCAGCAAACTCTTGCAGAATGGGAACAACATCGGGTGGGAGTTCACCCTCAGACTTTCGCTCCACCTCACGGACCGTGATAGCAAACACAGGACTCCCCTTACTAGCCTCCCGCTCCATTTCTCGGGAGCTAATCAACATCAACCTCCTAGACGGGGGCTCGCCTGTGCAAGATGTAACGGTCATGGCCCGAGCTGGGGATGGGATATTGGGTCCAGGGACGGAAGGTTCCGGAGTACTAGGACCAGTAGGACCCCTAACTGAAGGACTCTTGGGCTGAGAGGGGTGGAGGGTAATCCACTGGCCACCATGGTCGAAGGTACAAGTGTCCGACCGGCCATGTAGGGTGGCATCCCGATCAAACAACCACGGCCTACCAAGAATAATACTACCCACCTCCATGGGGAGGACATCACACCAGATCTCGTCACGGTAGGCATGGAACTGTAGTGGGACCAGACACCGCAGCCTGATCGGAATAGAGGTGGAATCCACCCATGATACTCGATAGGGGCAAGGATGGTCCACGAGAGTAAGACCAAGACGAGAAACAGTGCCCGTGGAGATTGCATTGATACAACTCCCACTATCGATAATCACCTTACAAACTTTCTCGCCCCGCCTACAGTATGTATGAAAGATAGTGGTCCGACGCCAATCATCACTGGCATGTGGCTGGGTGAGAATACACCTGACGACCCCCAAATGGGTATCGTCTAGATGCTGGGCATCCTGGCCATCATCTTCATTCTCAAAGAACTCGTCAGCTAATTCCTGTTCCGCCTCATAGCTGACTGACACAAGCTCGAAAGATGAGGTGTCCCCGACCTGTGTGTCCCTAATGACTAGAGATTGACGAGTGGGACACTGGTTGACAAAGTGGCCAAACCCATTGCAGCGAAAACACTACTGTCGTGATCCACTAGGCTCCCCGATCAAAGGTCCCTTACCCATATCCTCCTGACGGACAGGAGGTGTAGGCAACAAGGGACGGGCAAGAGGTGCGGGCGCCGGTGGACAGACAATTGTTGCAGGTTGTTGGGGTCGAGGAGGAAGATCCCTCGGGGGGGGAGGCCTTGGAGTGAATAGCTCTGGATCGGTGGGCTCCTGAGGTCGGGCCATGGGGACCCTCTGATATGTGCCTAAAGAGCTGCGGGGCTCGACACTACGAAGAGAGAAGGGGCCCAACCGTGGGGTAGGCTAAAACTCGACCTTGAATTGCTCCAATTCGAGAGCAACCTGATACGCTTGTTCCAAAGTGGCCACATTATGGCAAAAAAGTTCATATTGATAGTGTGGCCGCAGACCTCTTCGAAAGCGTGAGATGGTCATGGTGCTCTCTTCCGTAACTCCACACCGCAAGTAATACTCATCGAACTCGACGGTGTACTCAGTCACGGATCGGTTTCCTTGGGTGAGACTCTGCCATTTGTCTATGAGACACTGGCGATATGTGGCAGAAAGGTATTTATGCCTTAACTTGGTTTTCATATCATCCCAAGTACCGATCTGGGGTTGATGTCATTGCATCAATAGGCTCTCCACATTAGGCCAATAGGTTTGCGCCTGCCCTTGCAACTTCATCTTTATGTAGCGAACTCTTCGGTGGTCCGTCATCTCAAACCACTCGAAGTACCAATCCATGCCGGCCTCCCAATCTAGATAGACCTTTGGGTCCAAGGACCCGTCAAAAAGGGGAGGGTCCGCACGCATGTTCCTAAGAACGCGGTCATCGTCATCGTAATCACGATTCTGTCGTTGGGCTCGACGGTCACGGCCATAACCCTCATGTTCATTATCGAATGCATAGTCATCCACCTCGGGCACTCGCTGCCTCCTATCATCTACCCCTTGAGCCCTTGGAGCAGTAGGTTGCTGAACCGGCTCTTGTTGGCCATTTGTCGGTGCGGGTTGCGCCTCAACTGGGGCCCTCTCTAGGATAGTAATTCTCCCCACTAGACCCTGGATAGACTAGTCCGATGCTTCGGCCCGATCCTCTAAGGCTTTCATACTCCCTTCCAGACGCGTACCTACGCCATCTACACGCGTACTAAGCCCATCCATACACGTATCGAATCGATCCATGAGAGATCGGAACATCTCGGTCACTGAAGGCTCATCGGACTACGGACTCGGGGATCCGCCATAGGTGGTGGTGGTGAGTATTGGGTACCTCTACGGGTGGGCATGCAAATGACACAATGACTGGGATACACGGACTAAAGCAAAGATGATGAACCTATACTTAACCAATATCCGGTACATGGCGGAGGTTTGATCCGAAGATCGCGCTCATGCAAGAGTGCTACCATCCCAATAGGCGTAACCTATCGTTCCGGAGGCACCTTTTAATATACCGGGTAAAGGGTGTAATGCAACCTAAGACTTAAACCAGGCTATGATGGACTACCCATGACTCAAACTCACTCTGATACCAAACTGATGCGGGATGATGAGGGACTCAATGCCAAATGATGCGAACCTTGGACTCTATGTGACGACACGACAAATTGGACGACGTGACCGGTGACTACACGACCTTTAGAGCTACCTCGGCCCGACACTAAGAGCTCATACGGGTATATGTCTTAAATAGAAATGTGAGCTCACTCGTCGCCCCAAGAGTTAAGGGTGGTCAAACTCACTTCCGTGCTCGGATCGAGTCACGAGACGGGTTCACTCTCTTTCTCACAGCGGTGATTAAAATGATTTAACAAGCTAGAATTCTAACACACTCATGCAGTGGCATATAATCATATACTAAACAAGCAAATGCCGAGAAGGAGAGATTGTTACCTCCACGCTCCGGGCGTGGGGAAGACAACCCTGACCAAGATCGTACTCCCGGTTAAGACAATTATCAATACGTACAAAATTAAACCCACTCCACGCAGGGAGGTAACATGTAACATGTAGGACCCGGGAGGATCGATCTTGGGTTGACGGGTAGCATTTTGAACCGCTCCGATGGTGCTGGCACGCTGCTACTTGATGCTGTCCGGACGGCGCGAGCTGACGGTGGTGGGGACCATGATTTGCTCGGGCGGCCGACTGAGGCGGGGTTGATCCTGTTGTGAAGGGAACTCCTGGAGGGACGATCCCTAGGAGAGGGACGCGCTGGTTTGCCTCGTGGAAGGCGAGGAGGCCCGACTGGGGAGCGTTGTTGCTTGCTGTCCACGGACATGTTCTGCAATTTCAGGGTTGCGCGACCCGACAATAAAAATTATTACGACCAGCTCCAATCTCGGAACATCACGAAACCAGCGCCATTGCAAAGCTGACTCTGAGACCTTCAACCCTCTGGTGTTACAGAAATTTTTCAGTGGCGGGATTTTCCATGGGGGAGTTTCAAATAGGAAAGGTTCATGTCTCAGATCTGGCCGGGCAGACTGAGATCTGCCTGAAGAAGTGAGTTGACTGAGGTTGAAACTTTAGATCTGGATGATGAGATTTTTATGGAAGCTAGAGGAAGAAGTAAGGAACACGAGGATATTTTTTTTTATATTTTTCAGAGGTGGTTTGATATGGGAAATGGATTTTTTAACTAGGATGGGTCGGATCTGGACAGCAGGGGGCAGAACTGATTTCAGATTTTGCAGAGATTTTTTGGATGGGAAATAAAATTCCTAAAATCACAAAAAAAAATTATGCAATATGGATTAAGTGGAAAAAAATTCCAGTCCAAATTTCAGCTCGATCTAAAATTGGAAAGGAGATCTAATGGGTGAAGATTGGGGCTGCTGGAATACAAGTCTGCACATGGCCAGGTTGTGTAGGTTGTGGGAATTTAAAGGGAAAAGTGGGAAAACGAAGTGGGAATAATCTGAATTTTTTTGTGGGAGGTGGGAACAACCATGGGAACTCACCCTCAAAATTTCAGCCTCGTCAGATCAACGGGCTGAGAGCTAAAATTCGACCTTCAGCTTACTGGATGGTGGAAAACAGAACTCCGGCGATGGCGGTGGTGGTGCAACAGCGGCTCGATGGCGACGGCGACAGTGGCGAGCTTCACACTCTGATAAGGAGGCATCACACCTAAGATTAGCAGCCTTCACAGCTGCAAGAGAAGGGAGCAGAGAGAGAGAGGGGGTGTAATATCCCAGACCTTTCGGATCCTTTCTTCGTAGGTCTCGGATCTGGTTTTCGGAGTGTCTGGCTCCGTTGTGTCCAAAATTTCGTTTCGGACATCTTTCGTGTTCCGATCGGCACGATCCGGAGTTGTTTCGGAGGCCCGGAGGCGTTCCGCGGCTTTTCCGCGCGTGTTTTCCGATTCCCGGTGTGTGTTTCGGCTTTTTCTTCGGAAGCTCGCTGCGGGCGAACCGGGCGGTTCCCCCAGGCACGAGTGGTACCGTTGCGATCGGTGCGTTCCGAGGATTCCGGAAATGTATTTTTCTATTTTTGGTATTTTTCTGAAAAATCGGATTTTCTATATAATCCCATTTCTTTTCTTTTTTCTTTTCCTCTTTCTCTTTCTTCTTCTTCCTCCCTTCTCTCCCGTGCGTTTCCACCGTGACCGCCCCCCTTCTTCCGGTGCTAGCCCCGGCGCCACCCCCTTCGGTTGCGGTCGCGGCGAGGCGACGGCGTTGTGGCGTAGGCGGCGGTGTGGCGATCGCGGCGGTGTTCGGTGCTCGGTGAGGGCGTGGGGAGTTCGTGAAGCTTCAAGCGATTCTTGAGGATCGGCGGCGATCCGCCTCGTTTCGGGCAACCCAGAGGTAGGGTGACGTTCCTTAGCCTCTTGCCGATCTTTTCCGTGATTTATAGGCCGAGGGAAAGGCCGAGAGGGGCTTGTTTGAGCATGCTTGGGGTTTTTCCATGTTTTGGGGAGAGTCGCCCGATCTATGGATTTGATGCATGAATTCGCGTTTTGATGGCCTAGAATCATGCTAGGGGTCCCCGGGGGCCTTCCCCTTTATTTTCCCCCTCTCCGGTGGAGGTATGGGGGCGTGGATGGTGTTTTTGGCCGTTTCCCGCCGTTCTCGATTTTTCGAGATGATAGCGGTCTACCAGTGGCCGCGTTCATTGGTAGCGGTCAGGTGGGGACCGCCTTCACCAGGGTTTTCGACCGTTGGGGCTTGTTCTGTCGGCAGGCGGTCGCGGTCTTGCGACTGACCGCGACTGCTGGTGGCGGTCAGGGGGCGACCGCTTTCACCATGGGGTCCGGCACGGTCTTCGAGATGGTTTTTTGACCGTTGGAGTCTGGTCGCGGTCTCCTGGAGACCGCTATCAGGTGAAGACGGTCATCAGGCGACCGCATTCACTTTTCGCGCACCAGGGTGGTCGCGGTCTCAGGAGGACCGCTACTAGGTGGTAGCGGTCCTGGGTCGACCGCGACCATTGGAGGCGATCCTCCGGTGACCGCGACTCCTTTTCCTTGCCAATTCGAGTCCCGGACGAGCTAGTCTCGATCCTTGTGCTGACCTGTAGTCCGACTGATGCGGGGCATCATGTGGGGGCTACCCGTGGGGGTGCCGTGGGGTCCCGAGAGGTGGTGACTTCGGTTTGCGTCACCGTGCGTTAGTGTGGGTACAAGGAGCGTCCCTCGTACCTGTGGTTGCGATGTTATTTTTCGTGACTTGAGAGTCTACTCCTTCAGTGACCCTCCACTAGTCGTAGCCTACCAGTACGCGTGTGCTGGTCGCACCAGGGAGTGGTGTACGGGCCGACCTTTAGAGACGGTTTGTGGACCGGTTACCGTTGGGCCCCACGTCTTGCAGCCAGAGTCCGGCTGAGGGGAAAACCGGTCAGAGGGCCAGACCAGGGACGCGTGGTCTGTGTGTGCACACGTGGTTGGGGGCGGTTGGACCCACGTCGACGGGCGTGACCCCAGCTAGTCACTTGTTTGTGGTTACTTGTACGGTGTCTGCGCCTCGGGTAGGACCTACCACGTCAGGCGGTTCACCTGCGGCGCGGTGTAAGACGTCAGGGGATGCTACCGGCTGTGTTTCTAGTGGGTGGTACTCCTGTTGAGTACGGAGTGACAGACTGTCAGTCGAGTGTTTCCGACCTTCGGGTTTTACCGGTTCGACCTTTGAGCTTTGATCTTCTCTCCGTGGCACGTGTGTCGGTTTGCGTGCCGTAGGGTCTTGTCTTGTAGAGTACAGGGCTTTCCCTTCCGAGGTACTCTCCTACCGCTAGTGTAGTGGTTTCTCATTTTACGAGGTAGGGTCCGAGTGATCCCTACTGAGTCTTGTTCCGAGACTCATTCCCTGCGTGTTTTCACCGTGTTTCAGGTGAGGCACCGCCCCATGGGAGCGCGTCTGGGGTGCAGCGTGGTGCGGGTGCCCAGAGGTAGTGTCAGATGTCAGAGCCGGGGTATGCCCCATGTAGCTATACTTTTCTTCCTTGTCACTGTACTAGTCGTGGACTATTGTTATTGTTGTTAATTTCTATTGTGGACCATGTAAAATGTTAATTTATTTCCTGCTTAATATTATAACTGTGTAATTTCTGCAATTATTTGTGATACTTGTGTAGTCTCCACACCATCCTTTTAACCCTTCCGAGTCTTCGGGCTCGTGGGTGGCGGTGCGAGTCTTGGGTTATCGGGCCTTCCCGATAATCGGATTCTCGGGTCGTTACAGGGGGCGGCCTTGGCCTTTGGAGCAAAAATGCTGAATTTCTTCTATTAATTGTGGTGAAAATAGAAAATACAAGCCTTATATTTGAAATGGGAACCTTAGATAAATGACTAAGACTACCCTTCGATCTAGGGTTTGGGAGGGGTACATTGGGGATGCCAATTTCTATTTTTCCCCATGTGGTCAAAGCCAAAATAAAAAATACACATAAGAGGGCAAAAGAGGGGGCGCCCCCCCCCCCCCCCCCTTAAAGAAGGGAACTGGAATTTCCCTTCCCTTGGTCCAATGGTCCAAGTCCAAGGTGGACCATGGGCCAGCCCCTATGGGTCCCTAGAAGTTAGGTGGCCCAATGGGGAAGAGGGTGAGGGGGCCCGCTGGGCCTAGGTGGCCCCTTTTTACAAAGAAACTCATTTATTTATCCTAATTACACTCTATTAACCCCCAAAAAAACCAAATAAGCACACATTACACACCAAATAAAAACTCAATAAATACTAAAAATACTAGGACTCAGAATGGAGACTCCAGACTATCTCCAAGCCATAGGGATGCCTGTGTAGCTCGAGAGGTGCTTCGTGTTTGGTACCGACGGCTCACCGACTCATGCTTCTTGCTCGCTCTGGTGTCCACACCAGAAACGATACACACACACACACACACACACTGATGTTCACAGATTTAGAAGATTACACACATGAAGCTCAGGAATTTTAGAAGTAGAAACACAAATGAAAAACTTCTGATTTAGGCTCCCCCTGAGTAGATGATGCAGATACTGGATGAAGCTTGCTTCTCCACTTGATTTTCAGTTGATTGGCTTCAGATTGATCTTGAAAAGCTTGAGGTTTGATGAAGAACTTCTGGACAGATCACTGCTCATGGAGTTCTCACAGTAGCTCTAGAATGAAGCTTGAATCTCCACTTGATTTTCCCTTGATTTGCCTCAGCTTGATCTTGAGAAGCTTGCTCTTGGATGAAGAATTTGTGGACGAATCACTGTTCACGGAGTTTTCACAACAGCTCTCCTTCTCCCTTTGGTAGCCTCATCTTGATTCCTTGAGTGATTAGTGTTTCTTGCCCTAAGAGATGTTTTTTATATTCCTTGGGTTGGTCAAGGGACATGCCAAAACATAGATCCACGAATTTAGGCATGTCTGGTGGCTTTGGAACTCAAAAATCCTAATTAAAGAGAGGGCTTGAACACGTTGAAGAGAACAAAGTCAAAATTGGCTGCCTCAAAGGGTTCGGTCGACCGAAATCGTCAGTCGGTCGACCGAACTCTGAAACTTTCTGAAACTTTCAGCGTTGCAAATTTAGGTCGACTGAACTCCCTATTTAGGTCGACCGAACTCTGTAAATTTACAGAGTTCTGCACGCTGGAAATTTAGGTCGACCGAACCAAGTGCATTGGTCGACCGAACTCTGGAATTCCTGTAAAATAGAATTGTTAGCCCACAATAACATGTCTATATAATCAAACTTGGGATTGAACGTATGTTTGCATCCATGTGAGGTTCATATGAACTCTTTCTATGCATTTTAAAGACTGTGAACATTTTGAGCATTTGATATGACAGAATTTAGCCTCAATCACATTCAATGCTTGCTTTTGAGTACTTAGGCATGGCATGAGGCGGAAATCAAGTTTGGGGTTTTGTTATCATCAAAATCACCTAGAGAAGCTCAACAATCTTCCTATTTTTGATGATGACAAAATATTAGATCATTAAGAGCATTGGTGTGCCTTTAAATAAAATTGAACCCTTAAAACCAGCACATTCCATCGTTGCAAGCTCCCACATGGTTCTTGTACGTGACGGAGTTTACACTCATGCATAGTGAGGGAGTTTAGACGGGCTAGCATGTCTTATATCCAACACCATTTGATATACATAGAATCAATTGGAGGACTTGCAGAACCGACAATCCACAAGACAATCAATCCATTTACGACACACATCTCATTAAGCCAAACCAACACAAACTATTCAATCATATTTGCTGAATTGAGAGGAAATGAGATACAAGTACCAACATGTATGTGCAAGACCAAGTGCATTCCATTTCGTTTCACGTTCATTACATGATGCAAGGACACTTGACACATTATAGGACAAATGCGGAAAGACTCAACTAATGCAAATGCAAAAGCAAATGCCAAATGGCAAACACACATGCAAACATACATCAAGCATAACATACATAGGCCTAACTAGCTACTTCTCCCCCTTTGGCATCATCAAAAGAGGGGAGGGGATACAGGAAAAGTGGATCAAAAGCAAACTGCAAGGCCCAAAAACAATGACTAAGGCAAGGAACCAGAAGGTCCTCAGTTGTCGTCTGTAGGAGGTGGCTGATCACCAAGGTGGCAACGAATATCTTCAAGAGTGTGATCTTGAAACATAAGGTGATGCTGAATATCTGCAAGGGGGGTCTCTTGAGCTTGGACACGGCGCTGAAGGTCCAAAAGTGTGCGGTTCATGAGATAAAAAACTTGGCCTGAATCTTCATGGCTAGAGGAGAGAGTAGCCACTTGGGTGGACAGGTTGGCCATATTGGTGGAGAGGGTGTCCAAGGCGGTGGAGAAGGAATCCATTCGGCCAGTCATGGTGTTCATAAAGGTGTCGAGTCGATCAAGTGATGACCCAAACTGAGTATCAAGGTTGGAAACTTGTTCCCCAAAGACATCCATATGATTTTATAACCCAGAAAAGCGCCTATCCAAAGTCTCATAATCTGCCCAAGAAGGTGGTCCAGCATCTTGAGTAGAGGACTCTCTGTGAAAGAACTGAGGTGGAGGAGGCATCTCCGGATCTGCATGTGGAGGAGAAGGTGGTTGCTCCTCGGGCTGAACTAGAGGTGGGACTTGCCCTTGAGCTTCCTGCTGGCCTTCCTTTTCTTCTTCATCATTTTCAAGCTCTTCCCCATAAACCTGGACATGTCTGTGGAGCTCGCCATCAGGCCCCCAGTAGTAGCCAAAATCTGAGTTCATTTTGTGTTTGTTGTAGACATCATCTTGGCGCACAGAAATGAAAACTTCATCGGCCAACCTAATCCCAGCATAAATAAAAACTCTAGTCAGTTGTGATGCATAAGGTAGAGATTGCCTCCTTTCGGTACGATAGGACCCAACTAAACTCATCATAAGGCGACCCATGTTGATGATCACCACATTCATCACATTATAGAATAGGAATCGGTGTGCTTCAGTGACTTCATTTCGACTTCCACCCTTGGGATAGATGAGGGTGGTGAATGTGTGATGCAGAATGCGCTATAGTGGAGGGAAATAATTGGCATTTAACTTTATCAAGTTACTAACCCCATGCACGTACTCACTGCAAGTCATTAGCACAAAGGCGTCCTTAACAAGGCCATGGCCAAAAACCATATCTGTACCCCTGGCTGAAACTCCAAGGGCCCGCTCAAATAATTCTGGATCGACCGGAATTTGAACTTCTTTGACAATAGTGTACATAACCTCATTTCTCATGGTTAGATTTCCATAGAACTGTTGTACCAGATTGGGATAATATTTGGTATATCTTGTGACAAAATCACTCCAACCATTGTGAACCACAAAAATAGCACTTAGATTTGGAAGAAACTCATGCATCTCACCAAAATCGACCAAACGGGGGGTCAAGTATCGGCCGTGGGCACTATGGTGATGCACGTGGAGGTGCGGTTGGCCGCTGTGGTGGAGGAGCTTGTTCCTCAGCTCTTCTGGCACTGGACTCCCCTAGGGTAGAACGCTGAGAACTTCTTCTAGGCGCCATCCAGACAGAAATCACAGTAGAAAACCTAAGGGGAACAAAGATCCTTCCTCGGGGTGGAATGAAAAGATGCAGCAAGACACTGTAGAATGGGATGCTCCACACACTGGAACCCTAGGAATGGCTTCAAGGTCGCACAATCCGCTGCAGAGATTTCATCCCGAAGTGATGACGAACACGCCGGATCTTGTGCGGATGGAAGAAGAATGCGGTTCTAGGGCTTGAGAGGAGATGGATTGAGGTTTTTAGGGCTGGAGAGAAGTTGTGAGAGTGAGAAGAGGTGAGAAAGTGAGTGAATGGGGGTGAAAACCCCCTTAAAATGGAGTTCGGACGCGGGTTAGGCCGGTCGGTTCGTCAGTTTCGGTCGACCGATGTTAGTCGGTCGGTCGACCAAACTGGTCGACCCCCCTAATTTTCAGCATTTTTAAAAAAAAAACACTGTCACCTTCCCCTTTTTTTTTTGATTTTCATTCTTTTGATTCGACCCCCCCCCCCTTTTTTTGATACATCCTCCTTCCCCTTTCTTTTTTTGATACACCCACCCTTTTTTATGCATCCTCCTTTTTTTTACTAGAAAGAATGAGTGATACTTCTGAGACGTCTGCTATAGAAGTTTTTCTTAAGCTCCCCCTCAGTAAATGCTTCTGATCCTTAGGTCTAAAGATCCACATTTATTTAGCAAGGAATTACAGGCCTTAGAAACATTTCAAGGAAGGGTTATATGTATAAATACAAACAAGCATGCATTGGTGGTATATCATCATACAAGAAACCAGAAATGTACACACAAGGTATGCATGTTTTTCACACAATCTACCCTTCATGCTTTTGACTTTTTATGTACATGCAAAACTTATCCTAGTGCAGACCTAGGTATGTATGCTCTCACCCTTGAACATGCCAAGTTCTCTTCTGATTTTATTGAGTTGTTCCTTATTTAGGGGTTTTGAGAAGATATCAGCTAACTCGTTGTGTGTGTCAATGAATTCCAATTCAAAGACCCATTTACCTACATGATCTCTCAGAAAATGATGCCAAATGTCAATGCTTTGTCCTAGAATGTTTTACAGGATTTTTGACAAGATAATTGCACTGGTATTGTCACACAAAATTGGAACACATCTCATCTCAACATTCAAATCAAGCAATTGATTTTTGATCCAAAGTATTTGGGCTCCACAACTTCTGGTGGCTACATAACTTCTGGTGGCTACATATTCAGCCTTGGCCATTGAGAGAGCTACTGAATGTTGTTTCTTGGAAGTCCATGATATTTGGAACCCACCAAGAAACTGACAGTATCCACTAGGACTTTATATGATCAACAATGGATCCAGCATAATCCGCATCGGTATATGTAATCAAATCAAGTGAACTACCGATGGGAAACTACAAGCCAAAGTCTATTGTGCCAATTAAGTATCGAAAAATCCGTTTAACAGTCAACAAATGAGACTCTTTAAGACATGACTGAAAACGAGCACATAGGCATACATTGTATTAAATGTTAGGATGGTATGCTGCTAAGTACAATAGTGATCCGATCATACCTCAAAACAGTGTAGGATCTACTATTTTACCCTTTTTATCTTTGTCTAACTTCATGGTTGTAGCCATTAGAGTGACATGGGTTTTGCTTCTTTCATGCCATATTCCTTTAGGAACTCGGCGGCGTATTTGGCTTAGATTATGAGGATTCCTTGGAATGTTTGCTTAATCTGCAAGCTCAAGAAGGAAAAATGTTACTTCACCAATTAAGCTCATTTCAACTTTACCCTGCGTGATTTCTACAGATTCATCACATAAGACATTGTTAATAGTTCAAGAGATGATATCGTCTACATAAGTCTGAACCACTAGCATGTCTTTACCTGAATTTCTTGTGAATTTAATCCGATCAACCTTACCTCTCGTGAGTCAATTTTTAGGTAAGAATGAGGTGAACCTCTCATACCATGCTCTTGGTGCTTGCTTCAGTTCGTACAAGACTTTCTGCAGCTTGTACACATGTTGTGGATGTTTTGGATCCTGGAGATTATTTTATATCCTTTTGATGTTCCCATTAAGAACGGTAGATTTAACATCCATTTTAAAATAATTTAAAATTCAGTGAACAAGCATAGGACAGGAGAGTTCGGATTGCTTCTAATCTAGCAACCGGTGCAAAGGACTCATCAAAATCACTCCCCATCTCCTAGTAGCAAGTTGAGGGAATTCTCATCATCTTCATTCTCGCAATATGTTCCTTCAGTTGATTCAAACTTGGCCATAGCTGGCCCAACATCACTTGAATTTTTGGAGGTGTAAACTGCATCCAAGATTGAAAGGTTTTGATTTATTAGTTACAATTCAGATTGATCTAACCTTGATATAATAACAAATGCATAGAGGTTATTTCCCTAGAAATAACTCTAGGCATTAAGTTCACATGTCTAAGCTAACAACTCCCCCTTAATGTGTGCAAGAATATGAAATGTTCAGTGAAATTTTAATGTCATATGCAACCTGTAAATAATTGACTCATAGTACCAGGCGGAGAACTTGGATCCAACGATCACCTCACGCGTAGTGATAGTTTTCAGACATGCTTAACCTGCCCTTCCACATGTCACCATTTGATATACTATATAGTCATTGATGTGATGAAGGCAGGAGGGTTACAATGCATAATGGCATGAATTCACAATGTTCAACTTTTGCATGCCAAAATGTGAAAGCATTTACAAACATCTCAATGTATGCAGTGAAATTTGATTTGAAAATTTCAAGCTCCCCTTCAACAAGATGCTATATGACAAGTGATATACACAAAGATATGCAAACAACTATAGATGGAATGTATGTACAAACATGTGCATTATCACATAAGATTCAGCACAAGGTAAATCAAGACATAGCACCTTTTCTAGAGAAGTGATGGGGATATCACCTGAGTGTTCAGATTTCAATTTTTGATTTTTCTTTTAACCTGACTTATGCCGCTTGGCCCGTGTGCTTTACCTTCTTGACTGAAGACATATTTCTTGCTTCTTATTCTCAAGACACACCTGCAAAACAGATTTCTCATTTTGCATTCTTAAGTTCCCAAATCATCTTGGGTCCTTGTGGGTTAGCAGCACTCTTGGCACGTGGCTTCCACTTCTTGACAACATTCAATTCATCATTTTTCTTCAGAAAATAATCATGCATGTTATGCCCAGATTTACCACAATAATCACAACATGACTTTGAATACTTAAAAGCGTGAAGATTCTTTGAAGCATGTGACTTTTTGTTCCAATCTTGTTTCCAATTTGCAAGAGGTGTGTTAAACACATTAGAGATCTTAGGTCGACCTTCCTTGGTTTTGGCTGAGTATAATGGGTCCAGAACACATGATGTGTTGACACCATTGGTTGGTGGTGTTGTTTAGCCTTGGGGTGCGTCGACCTACCCTTGCCTTTTCCATTGTTTATTTTATTCCTACATGCTTCCAAATCATCATTCTTCATAGTAAAACAATCATGCATAGCATGTCCATGTCTTCCACAATAAAAACATGAGATTTTCTTTCTGGGTGGATGTGTGTGTGGCAGAAGTATGTTTAACATGCATAGGGGTGCTAGCAACATTTTTAGATTTTTGATGCAAATTGATTTTCTAATTTTTATTTTCTGGTTGACTCTCTTGCACAGAAGACTGCTTAGGAGATGAAATAGAGGTGCTGGCTATACTTGAACTTTGAACAAAAGAGGTATATACTTTATTCTCAAAAGACTTCTTTTTTACATGATTGTAGCCAAGTCCTTCCCTTTGAAAATTAACTTTCATGCCCAAAAGTTTATCCAAATTATCTTGACCATCTATGAATCTAGACAATGAATTATGCAAGTCATGGATTATACTTTCTAAAGATGTGATATGCAATTCAGTATCAATAAGTTCTTTTTCACAAGTAGTAAGGCTGACATTTAAAACTACATTGGTAGTTTTAAGACATTCAACTTCTTGTTTTAATTCATCCACATTTTCACATTCACTTATAGTCACAAATTTCCCTTTTTCTAAAACCAACAATCTTTCAGAAATGGCCGTGTTCAATTCCTTCAGTTTCTCATTTTCTTTTGCAAGCTTCTCATCACGAATGAGTTCATTTATCAAGGTTTGATCATTGGCCATTGAGTTTACTTTTTCTTTCAGCTCTTTATTTTCATTTCTTAAGTAGCAAATTTGACCTTTATGAAATTCAATGTCAAACACATGAGCCTCAATCAATTCCTCTAAATGTAAGTATTTTTTACAAGAGGAATCACGGTTGTTTTGTTCAATCTTCTTTTTCAATTTTTTATTCTCAGATTTTAGCTTCTTATATTTACTTGCAAGCTCATTGTATGCATCCAATAGCTCATCAAGAGATATATTTTCAGAATCTGAACTTACCTCCGAGTGTGATCCATTCTGCTGATCACTATCGTGATCACTCATGCCTGCCATAAGACATTTGTCCTCATTCTCTTCATGGAAGCCGGCTAAGCCATCCAGTATGTCCTTTGCGGAGCTACAGCTGAAGACAAAGGGAAAACTATTAGAATTAACTGCAGTAGTAAGCAAGTTTAGAACTAAGCAATTTTGATCATGTTTGTACTCATAATCTGCAGTCGAGACTGATTTGTCTTTAGGCAACTCATAAGGACCATGCGATATAAGCTTCCATAGCTTATGGTCATATGAGTTGACAAGACTGCACATTCTTCCTAACCACAACTCAAAGTTAGAACCATCAAACACATGTGGAGAATCCATGGAAAATACTTTGGTAATCATTGATATGGATCTTGCTCTAGATCGTTAGATCTATGAAAAGTAGAGCCTTAGCTCTGATACCAATTGAAGTTCCGCGATTAATGACACCCAAGAGGGGGGGTGAATTGAGTTATTATAAATTTAAGAAAAATTTTACCCGATTTAAACAGATATGATAAAACATCAACTAAGAAATTCAGATCTGTTTAACTACAAGTTAGATATATCAAAATCTATTGCCACGATAGTTCTTCAGTACTAGGCGGAGATGTGAATCTAAGGACTCTACTCACGCAAGATGCTATCATCCTAACAAGATTGATCTTATCAATTCAAAAACACTTTTCGATATACCAAAGATCTATTACTGAAATGATCGATTATGCTAGATCTAAAAGATCAAACACGGAAGAATAATAAACACAAACGATCACACAGAATGGGGGTAGAAGAAATGGTCCAAACCGTACAATAGACAACGATTTTAAGGTGGTTCGGATGCAACGCTGGCAACCTACGTCCACCCCTCACCAAAACCCGGTGAGGCTTCACTACTGGAAAACTAGCACGGGGATAAATCCCCAACACGGAGCCAAGCTCCAGAACACATGCAGGACGACGCCTGCAAACACATGGGGAACAAACCCCAACACACACACACACACACACACACACACACACACACACACACACGCGCGGAGACGGTGTCTCCAACACAATCCAACGACTGGATCTACAACGCACACACACACGCTACAACAAACGCAGCACAAACTATAGATCTGAAAAGATCCTCACACACAAACATATGGATCTGGGTAAATCCACACACACACAAGTGTAGATCTGAGATGATCCACACACACACACACAAGTGTAGTTCTGAAATGATCCACACACACACTGATGTTCACAGATTTAGAAGGTTACACACATGAAGCTCAGGAATTTTAGAAGTAGAAACACAAATGAAAAACTTCTGATTTAGGCTCCCCCTGAATAGATGATGCAGATACTGGATGAAGCTTGCTTCTCCACTTGATTTCCAGTTGATTGGCTTTAGATTGATCTTGAAAAGCTTGAGGTTTGATGAAGAACTTCTGGACGGATCACTGTTCACGGAGTTCTCACAGCAGCTCTAAAATGAAGCTTGAATCTCCGCTTGATTTCCCCTTGATTTGCCTCAGCTTGATCTTGAGAAGCTTGCTCTTGGATGAAGAGATTGTGGACGAATCCTTGTTCACGGAGTTCTCACAGCAGCTCTCCTTCTCCCTTTGGTAGCCTCCTCTTGATTCCTTGAGTGATTAGTGTTTCTTGCCCGAAGAGATGTTTTTTATATGCCTTGGGTTGGTCAAGGGACATGCCAAAACATAGATCCACGAATTTAGGCATGTGATGGGAATCAACACCGAGCACTAACATTTCATTTTTACATTTGTATCCTTTTGTTTGCATTTATATCCTTGGTTAATTGGGTTTGCAATTGTAAGTCATTATAAGATAATTTGTTAGTCTTTAGAAATCTTTGGGTTTCTATGTAAAATGCCAGTAGGTCCAGCAGGGCCCCCACCCTCTTTCCCATTGGTCCACCTAAGATCTAAGGCCCATATAGGGATAGTTCAAAGTCCAAGATTGGACTTGGACCAAGGGGACAAGGAAGGAAGAAAAAACAAAATTCCCCTCTCATTTTCAAAGGGGCGCCCCCGCTTTAATGTATTTTATTCATTGTTGTATTTTTTTATTTTGGTTATTTGACCACATGGGGATTAATTATCCTATCCCTTGTTTACCCCTCCCAAACCCTAGTTCTAGGGATAGTTTAGGTCTTTTATACATTTCTATATAACCCTTGTATTTTTCATTTTGTGAGAATTAATGAAGAATTAATGCATTTGGCACAAGAAGCCCTTGGGGGTCCCCTCTCTCTCCTCTCCCCTTGCAGCTGGATTGATGTGTTTTCTTAGGGTGGATTCCCTAAAACTTGGTGGATTCCAAGTTGTATCTCCCCTCTGAGTGTGAAGCTCCGCCGCCGCCACCATTGAGCCACCATCGTACCACCACCGCCGCCTCGTCGGAGTTCTGTCCATCTCTGGACAGCAAGCTGAAGTCGAAATTCTATCCCCCAGTCCGTAGATCTGTTCGACCCCAAATTTTGAGGTTTGTTCTTCCTGTCATCCCCCATCCCCAGTTCAAATTTCATGTCATTTCGCCTTCATTTACTATTTTTCCAGTAATTTAGTTTTTCCCCCCAGCAATCTGCCAGTTTGCAGATCTACGGGACAGTGTATTGTTGTAGTATTTTTCCCTCCCCCTTAGTCATCTCCAAAAATCCCAAAAAAATCATACGTGTTCCTCACATCCCCCTCTTCCACCCATAATTTTCCCAGAGTCTAGATCCATCTTTTTTATGTCGGTCAAAATTCGGTCTTAGGCCAATCATGTTCTGTCCTGATTGTCTGTAATCCGAGTCAGTAGAAATACTTGGGGAACAGTCATTTTCATTTCTAATCCATCAACTAGATGGATCTGAAAATAATATATGTTGTAGCCCTTCGAGTCTAGTTTCCAACTGTAATGCCCCGGACTTTTTTTTTGGATATTTTTAGTGGGTCACGGAGTGTATTTTGTGCTTTACACGTGTTTTTCCCTGATGTGCCTTCGGAACTCTATGTAGGGCGAACCGTGGCGTTCTCCGACTCCGGGACAGTACCACTGCGTTATGTTCCTCCCGAGGATCGCGAAGGTAATTTTTCGTAAATTTCTGAATTTCTAAAAATTTTAGATTTTTCTATATATATTAACCCTTTCTCCCTCTCCCCTCTCATTTCTCACTCTCTCCCTCTCTCTTCTCTCACGCACTCTTTCTCCCCTCTCTTCTCCAGCGGCCGACGGAGCGAGGCGGGGGCGAGGTTGAGGCGGCGCGGGCGAGGATCGAGGACGGGTGAGGATCGAGGCGGTGGAGGCGTGGGGAAGCTCGGGGGCGCGTTCGTGAGCCGGCGAGGGTTTCACGGTGATTTCTTCGTGGATCGGCGTCCACGGCGTGTCGTTTCTTCGGTGGAGGTAGGGAGATGGACCCCAACTCGTGCATTCCCTTTTCCCACAAGTTTTGTAGGCCGCAGTGATCCGAGCGGGCGTATTTGGGGATTTTTGGGAAAATCCCATGTTTTAGGGCTCGTGAGCCGATCTACCATTTCACTGCGTTTTTTGCCGATCCGAGGCCGTAGATGCATGCTAGGGGCTATTTGGGGGCTTCCCCCTTGTTTTCCCCATCTCCCGTGGAGGTATGGGGACGTGGGAGGATTTTTGGGTCGTTTCCCGCCGTCCCGCTCTCGGGACGGTGTGACGGTCCTTCCAGTGACCGTCACAGGCTGTGACGCCCCAGGGTGGGTGCGTTACATGCCGTGACGCCCCAAGAAGGGTGCGTCACAGAGGTTTGTAGTGTCGGCAGGGCGTCGGTCGCTCTAGCGGTCTTACGATAGACCGTCAGAGTGTGTAACGTGCCTGGGTTCGACCGTTACATCTGTTATCGTGGTTTTTGACCGATCGGGGTCACGAGACTCTGACACACCAGGGGTGGACCGTCAGAGCTTTGTGACGCCCTTGCTAGGGTGCGTCAGAGCGGACGTATCCTTTCTTCTAACGCACCTGGGTAGGTCTGTTAGGGGGTTGTGATGCCCCGAGGGGTGTGCATCACAACCTGTTTTGTTCTGTCTTCTAACGCACATGGTTTGGTCCGTTAGAGGCTGTGACGCCCCAGGATGGGTGCGCCACAGCCAGTGTTGCCTGTTTCGTGTAACACTCCTGTGTTAGACCGTTACAGTGCTGTGACGGCCTAGCTTTGGACCGTTACAGCTGTGACGGCCCAAAGATAGACAGCCATGCACTATGTTGTGTCGAAGTGATTCTTCGTACTTGCCGTGATCGTTTCGCGTTGTGTAGGTTCTTGGTCGACCCGGTTGGGACCGAGTGGTCTACCTGCGGTCTCGTGAATGTCCCAGACACCCCGAGGGTTCTGTGTACGTGTTTTGAGGGTGTCGGGAGGACCGTGCTACCTCGTTTAGCATGCCCATGGGTTTGAGAGTCCGGGTGACTCCTCGTGTTCTGGGCTTTGTGTTACGCTTGATCGAGGCACCATGCGTCGGTGTGAGTGCGGCGAGGCACGTCATGAGTTTCTTCGGAAAGAGGTTTCTGAGTGGGCCCTGAGTAAGGCATGGGACTGCGAGTCCGGTTGCCCAGCCTAGGGCTGGAGGGTTCTCGCTTTTCCCTGAGAATGAGATTCTGTTTGGCGACCTGTGAGCTACCTTGGGAACCGTGCTTTTGCATTTTTACGTGGCCGGGTGCGTGGCCCGTGGACTGTGAGTCCCGTTTCTTCTCCGACCGTGGTCACCGTGCAACGGTGCTGGTACGTGGGACGGTCCTCATGCTTCGTCGGATTCGGACGCTATTTTCCGTTGACTTGAGAGTCTACTCATTCAGTGACCCTCCACTAGTCGTAGCCTGCTTACACGTTTAGTGGTCCCACCAGGGAGTGGTGGAGAGGCTACCCTAAGGACGGTTCTTAGACTGGTTTCCGTCGGGCCCCACGTCTTGCAGCCAAAGTCCGGCTGAGGGGAAAACCAGTTAGAGGCCAGACCTGGGACGCATGGTCTGTGTGTGCACACGTGGTTGGGGGCGGTTGGACCCACGCTTACGGGCGTGACCTTAGCTAGTCACTCGCTTTGTGGTTACTTGTACGGTGTCTCAGTTCCCGCTGGGCCGGAGGGAGACACCTGAGGCGGGGACTAAGACGTCAGTGGACGCATCCGGTCTTGCTTCTAGTGAGAGGTACTCCTGTCGAGTCGGGAGTGACAGTCTGTCAGTCTCTATGACTTCGACCTTTGGGTTTTTGGTCGTGTTGACCGTTGAGTTCCGGGTGTTTCACCGTGGCGCGTGTGTCGGTTTTCGTGCCACGAGACTAGTGCTAATAGCTTTACCGAAGTTGCATCTTGTTGGTGCGGTGTCCGTGACCGGGTGGTCAGGGTTGCACCTTGGACAGCGTGTCCAGGTTGGCTATGTCCTGGGAGACAGGCCTCTACGGCGGGGTTGCCGTGGATTTTTACTTCGGTAAGTGGTGCTAGTGTGGTCGGGTTCCCGACTGTGAGATCGGGACTTCTCTTTCTGCTTGACCGGTACAGTAGGAGTAGTTGCAGTGCCGAGTTTTGACCGGCCACCGGATTTACTGTTCCTGCTGTTACTGTTGCTCTTGTAGTTACAACTTTCCGTGCCACCGTTGTTCTCAGTTGGGGTTCTGTGGGATCCCTACTGGGCCTGTGACAGGAGGCTCACCCCTGCTTTTCAGGTGTGGCGGTTCTTCCTCGAGGTTTGAGGTTGCTGTTCAGAGGTTCTTAGTTGCCACTTCACCGGGCCGAGTGTTCACTCGGCATGTGGTACGCTTTACTGCTTTAGACTATATTTTCTGTTGGACTGGACTCTGCTGATGTCGTAGTTGTTTATTTATTTTTGTTAATTGTTGAATTGTCCTGCTTTATTTCTTATTTCTTTGTGCCTCCACACTCTTTTTAGCCTTTTCGAGCCCTCCCAGCTCGTTGGGCGGCGGGTCAGGATTCAAATGGTATCGGGCCTTCCCGGTATCCGGATCTTGAGTCGTTACAGATGGTATCAGAGTGGTGGTTGTGGACGTACATAGGAATTCAAGATATTGCAGTGATCAGAGTCCATAAAGTCCAGTACAGTCGACAGTTGGCTTAGGGATTTACGTTTGTTTTCCGCTTCATTTTGCGCTTGAGAGCTTGAGTGCGCTGTGCGGCGCTGTGAATGTGGTTGTTGTCCGCGGCTTTTGTTGCCAGCATGTGGTCTAAGGATCGAGGTTGAGAGCTTTCTCCCTCATTAGTGGTGGCCCTGGTTGTGCTGCGTTGGGCAGAGGTTGCTGGCAGGCGTGAACTCGCGGTGCTGCATTCGAGGAATCTGCAGCGTGGTCAGGTGGCTGGAGAGGATTGTTCATGGTTAAGTGGCCGTAAGCATGCTCAGAGGGAGCTCCTGTCGGTTTTGGCCACTTCAGCTTGAGGTTTGTCCAACCCCTGAGATGTTTATATCATGGTTTAAGGTGTCGGAGCGTGTGCTCTGGCCGAGTGGTGCGCTCGGGTGAGCGGAGGATCTTCTCGATGAGTTGCTGATTCTCGAGCCTGGTGTCCTCGTTGTGCTCTGTGGCGTCAGAAATGATGTGTCGGTCCCGATTGTTTTGTCGATTTCGAGGTAGGATTAGGGATGTGGTGTCCCAGTAAGTTCTTGCTCCTGCGCTCTTGCATGCGAATGGGTTGGGTTTGCCCTGGAGTTGGTTTGAGATGTGAAGGTTCCGTGGTGAGTTTCGGGACGCGAGGATAACCGTTGGCGGTTGCCGGCTATGGCTCGTGTTGCGACTCTTGGCGTGGCGTGTTGCAGTTTGAGGAATTACAGTTGTGGTGCATTGAGAGATATTGTGATTATGGTCCGACGTGACACTTGCTGAGTGTATCAGAGGCGCTGACCCAATGGAAGCAATGGTTTTCCTTGGTGCTGGTTGGAGCTGTTTCCAACGTGCGCGAGATTTGAGGTCAGGTCGAGCGCGGAGTTTTCCGTTGGTCGGAAGTGCGTTTGGTTTCTCCTTTGGCTGGAGAGAATTGCTTTTGGCTAGGATTGCCATCTTGCATCGTGTGTCCGGAATGGTTGGCCTTGTGTGCCATGAAGTCCGTGCGAGATGTGCTCCTTGTCTTGGCCAGGTGGTTGCCTGTAAGAAGTTGTGCCCATTCCCTTGTTGTGTAAGGGTGTGTTGGCGCTTTTTCAGAAAGACGAGTGCCGGTTGGGCGGTGTTTCCGAGAATTTGTGGCTGTACGCATTGATCAGAGTGCGCAGCGGAAGCCTGGTGGGCTTGTGACCCACTGGTTCAGGATCGTAGCGTTGGTTGCTATGGGAGGATTCCTGAGTTTGCGTTGAGCATTGGAGGATTGGTCCCTCTGTGTGAGACGTGTTGTTGCCGTGCCGTTGCTCGAGGTATTGTGATTCTTGGCACTGGCAGGATGGAGTGTTGGGGAATTTGCTGGCTAGTGTGCCGCATGAGTACCCTGTTCATGTGATGGAAGCCGTGTCATGCATCAGTTTTAGACCCGGATGGGGTTGTTGAGGATGTCGCATGACGGAGGTCGAGGACGTGTTGGTCAGAGTCGGTGGCTTGGTGCCCGACTTGTATTGGAGGTCGTGTCCTCGGATGAGATCATCTTTGGAGAAGTGATCTCTGTTAGATTATGGGTTCCTATTGGTAGCTACTGTTGACACCCGTTTTTTAACCGATAAATCGAATCATTTCCTTCGCCTCAATTATTGTCCGAAGCAGTCAATCACATGAGAGATTATTCTTCTGGCAGTATTTTGGGCTCTTCCCAGCAAAGAAGGCCTCCCTCCCTCTCATTGGGTTTAACGGTCTGTTATAAACCGTTTTTTTCAATAGAACGGTCCCCACTAGGCCGTTGTGTTCCGCTGCCCCGGGTTATTTGTATCTCGTGATATGCTTTGAACAACGGCTCCATGACAACCGTTATAGTCAATATAGCGGTCGTCCATGGACCGTCATTATTTGCCGACAAGAAAAGGCGTCAGAGGCCCGACAGTCAGTCATAGCCACGTGCTTCACGAAAAGTTGTTTGTCCGGGCATTGACTGGCCTTTAAGCATAACGGTCTTTACAGGACCGTCATAGTTATTGGACGGCCCCTCCCAGACCGTCATAATTGTTTGGCGGCCTCCTTACGACCGTCATTGTTACGGCCACCCAGATTAGACCCCGTGATTCCAGGCGAATTAAGAGGAGAATGTCGTTGGCAATATTGACACGATGCTATCATATACCGGTCCTTGACCGACATCATTCATTGTTAATCCCTGATTAAGCTCGAAGCCCTGGGCTCTATATATAGCTCACGGGTTCTGAGACAGAGGGGGACCATCACGAAGTGCTGTCGAATTCCATCGCCAAATCTCATACAGCATCCGCCCGTTCGTCAGGGAGTGGGGGCCTTCTACATCCCTCGCAGGCCCCCGGTGCAGGGAACTTCACGCTTCATGTTTCTGTGTTTCTAGTTCTTCTCTGTTTGCTCACCACACACGTCTTTTCTCCACTGCATCACACATCACATACATCATTTCGTTGGCATTTATTATCTTTCCTATTGTTTCCGGCGCCCTAAACGGGGTTTCAAAACCTCCAGGTATCGCCGGGCCATGTTCTTCCTTTGCTTTATTTCAATTAGTACACCTACTACACTATCATTTAGCTAATCTCCGTTTATCTGTGTGTTTCACCGTTTGCTTTCAGGTCAGCAACCAAAAGCACGAGGCCCGCACCTTCTGGCCGGCCAGGAGGAGTGGAGGAACGGACCCGCATTCTCCCGCAGCTTCCGAGTCCCGGCGCTTTCACCGGGTGGCGATCACGGTCAACAGCTTCATCTTTCCTCCTTTTTTTTTATCTCTTCAATATTATTTAACTCGAGGAGGAATAACATATCAACACCTCTCCTTTTTTGGCGATCACGGTGGGACGTCTAATGCCCATCGTGCTTCTGGTTTGCTGACCAATCTCTGTCTCTGTGAAGTTCGGCGGCTCTGGATCAGCCGTCATTCTCAGTACAACGGTTCTCTGTCAGCCGTCGGTCTCTGGTATTCTCCGCAATTATCACTGTTGTACTCTGCCCATTTAACGGCCTCCATCGAGCCGTCATACACGTATAGCGGTCATCATCAGGCCGCCATTCGGGTTTTGAGCTCTGCACTTTAGCGGTTCTTCCAGAGCCGTTATAATCAATTCAGCAGTCCCATGTAGACCGTTATTTTGGTGTAGAGTCTACGGCTGGCACTTGTTATCCCTGATTGTTATTCCCAGTATTGGTCCCCCTGCTGTCCACTTGTTATTTTCTATCATATTATTGATTGCTTCATGATTCTATCATTTGATTTCATATGTGATTGCTAGATTTCTAGGCTAGGCTTTGCATGCACTCCGGTGCACCTAGGATCATTCACTTCATACTGTAGTTGCATTTCCTACCGAGGTAGGATTTCCTCTCGTCTCCATATTCCTTGGAGCCGACTAGGGAATCTTGCCGAGGACCTCCGTAAGCCCCCGTGAGCCGTGGATTCCCACACGGACGCCGGGCCGGTTGTACCATCGCCACACCGTGTCTAGGTTCTGCATACGTGGAGAGTGCTTCCCCTTAAAGTCAGCCAGTTCCCCCATCATGCCGTTATTAGGCTCCCAAGTGTCCGAGTGAACTCTACATCTTAATCAAAACACTAAGCCTAAGAGAAAAGAATTCTGAAAATCTGCGGCATCATTCAAAGTGTGTGCATACTTGGTTGACTCCCTTCTCGTCTCCACCTTTCATTGTGTGGTTGCTTTGCTTCTACTTGTGTACTTTGGTCTTAAGTCTCTCTAGTCTGTGCATCCCATTGCATGCAGCATTGCTCCCCTCCCTCGGGATCATCTCCTAGGGGCGATTCTCTACTCTCCCTCTATTGCAACCCTTTATTCAACTCATCATCATCCAGCATGTCTTCTTTCGGGTCCATCCCCGCCCGCGAGGATTCTCTTCCTCAGGGGCTCCTCGAGGACGTCTCCGGGGTTGCCTCCTCCCTGAATGGGGAGGGGTTCGTCTTTGTTCCCCCTTCCTCCATCGCTGAGGTTGCGCCACCCACGCTCCCTCAGTTTGGCTCCCCGTCGGCGAGCCAACTACTCCAACTCATGTCCCAACTTGACCAGGATCAACTCCAGATATTCAAGCAAGCCCTCGGGGCAGAGGTCCCGCCCGCTGTAACCCTTCCTGTCTCTTCCACCCATCCTGCTGAGAGGTCCGGAGCACCGTCTGTTGCCCCAGTGGACCATACCCCTCTTCGCCCACAGGTCCTCCAGTTTCCAATATATCAATCTGGCCAGGCTTCTACCTCAGCCCACCCTCCTGCAGACAAAGGGAAGAGTCAAATTCCCTTATCTCCTCGTGCTAGTGCCCACGCGGCCGTCTCATCAGCACCACCGGCCCCTCTGGCCCAAGTGGATTCTACTCGGCTGCAGCCCGGAATAGCTCAACTCGCTTACGCTGATGTGGGTCCTTTTTGGACTCAACATCCATCCTACGGGCTCATGGCCCCCACTATCCATCCGGCTGTCTCCCATTATCCCTCGGCTTCTACTGTCCATCCAGCTGCCTCTCACTACCCTTCAGTTCCACCTCAAGTCCCTCTACCTCAACAAGGAAGTGACGATCGCTTGGCAGTTCTCCAACAGCAGATCGATCTCCTCAATAAGAGGGTTGGCCCACCATCCTTCGCGGATGCTCTCACTCCTAATTTCCGGGACATCCGATTCCCTTCTCAGTCAGAGCTCCCGACATACCGAAAGTACAACGGGAACGGCAACCCGTTCATCCACATCAAGGAATTCCTGTACGAGTCGGGACCATACCAGCATGACGATCACCTCCTTGCATATCTATTCCGGCGATCCCTGGACGGGGTGGCACTCGAATGGTTTTACGCTCTGCCACTGGAGGAGGTTGGGAGCTTCAAGACGATCAAGGAGAAATTCGTGCAAAGATTCCAAGATCGGGTCGGACCCGAATACTCATTCACGGACTTAGTGGCCGAGAAGATGAAAGCTGATGAAGACTTCGCTACCTATGCTGATAGGTGGAGGCAGATAGCCTCCCGTGTGCCCGGGCAGATTCCGGAAGAAGAAAAGATCAAACTGCTCATTTCTAATGCAACCCCTCTCTTCCGGAATGTCCTAATGTTGAATGACATCACCAGTATGCATCAACTGTACAGTCGGGCCCGGTTTATCCAGACCCAGTTTAAGGACTCCCCCATTCATTCTCTCTTCGAAGCCCAGAAGCCCAAGAGTTCCAGAAAACCACAGGGCCCTGTTACCGAAGGAGTCCAAACAAACGAGCAGGTGCAGGTAGTTAGCCAGACTGCCACCTCCCACTTCCCCCAGCAAAGCAACCCCCATTTCTCCGCATCACCTCGCCCTTCCTTTCCCACGCAGCAACACCCTCAACAACAATCTCCGCCACCACCACAACAGCCCCAGCAACCACTGCAATACCATAACACTCCCCCGCCTGCTACCTACGCACCTGCTCGTCCGGTTGCTAAAAGAGCCAACTATCCTCCTCTCCCAGAGACGCTCACTAATGTCTTTGCAGCGCTGATGCATACTGGCGATTTACAATTGCCACCTGAGCGCCCGAACATGAATCCGGCCGCCGATCTGTCCCGATATTGTGTATATCACCGGCAGCCGGGGCACACCATTGAGAGGTGTTATCATTTTAGGGACCTGGTATACGACCTGCACGAAGGTCACAGGATCGATTGGGCTCAGATGAGGAAGCTGATTGAAGATCTGAGAAGAGGGCCAGCAAGGCCGCAACAGGCAGCACCACAGCAACAGCAGTTTCAGCAACAACCTCAGCAATTCCAGCCGCAGCAGCCACAGCAACAGCAGCAGCAGCCAAACTTAGGGATCCACCAAAATCCCATGCCAGTACATGCACCCGCTCCTCAACAACAACAGCAGCCGCCGGCACCGGCCCAAGTCAACATGTTACGCCACCCGGCTCCTGACGCAGGGTGGACCATTGACGATCCCGCACACCTGTTAACCTTACGCCACATCCCTACACACTCCACCTCACCCGCCGTCTTTTCCATCCTTCGGCCTTCCATGCCTTCCACAACTTCCCCCGTCATCCATCCTTCCACCATACTTACCACTCCGAGAAGCCATATTCTCTCGCCTATCCCCCCACAACATTATACTTCCCCACCTACTATACCTTCCACTATCTTGTCCACCAATCACTGCAGTCCACTAACCGCCCCTTTACCTCACCCATCGCCCATTTTACCTTCACCACAACCTTCGCTTACTATGCCTATCATATCCCCCATCACCAAGACTGCCATCCCTTCCATTCTCATTCACCCCACTGGGTCAAGCGGGAGCCCACCTACAGCCATGCCAGCACAAAACCTTGCCCTCAGGAGCGGGCGGTTATTTCAAAGGACTTACCCCTCTACCAGTGCACCTCCCCAAATACCCTCCATCTCAGCATCAGCAGCACAAGACAATGAAGTTGACCCCGCGCCCGGTTCCACATACGACCTGTTGCAACATCTTGACCGGATGCCGGCAAAGATCTCTGTCTTGGAGTTGATCAGACGTTCACCTCTACACCAAGAAGCATTAAGACGTTTCTGCAAAAGGTCATAGTGAACGAAGATGTGGCGGTAGACAGCTTGCCGTCAGTGTTGGCCACTGTTACCAAGGGGCCCGCTATCACATTCTCTGAGGCCGAACTCGCGCCCCCTGAAGCACGCCAAATGCCGCTATGCGTCACCATCACCTTGAACCAGGTAGTGGTAGACTCAGTGCTAGTGGACACTGGGGCTTCAATAAATGTTTGTCCATTAAGTACTCTGCGTGCCTGCAACATTTCTGAAAGTATGCTGAAGCCGACACCGACAACCATTGCCGCCTATGACAATTCCAGAAGGGCATGTCACGGGGTCATCACATTACAGGCTGAGCTAGGGCCGTTACAAATAGAGGTGGAATTCTACGTCCTAGACATAGACCCAATGTTCAAGGCTATTCTGGGTCGTCCATGGATAAACGCTCTGCAAGCGGTACCTTCCACCGCCCATCAGTGCCTAAATTCCCCTTCCAGGGGCGGGTGGTCAAAGTCAAGAGTGTTTCCACCGTCCAGGCAGTGGACGCCATCACTGACCAGGTTCTCCCCACTCTATGGCCGAGCAATAGGCCAGTATTGTCAGTCATGGACATAAATTACCCATGGGCTTATGCGGCAGGCAAACCCATTACAACACGCAAGAATGCCGGAGCTAAGCCTAAACCCAAAAATTCTAAAGGCTGGGACATGATCATGAAGCTGGGCTATCAGCCAGGCCTTGGTCTCGGCGCGCGGTTACAGGGAAAGATCAAACCCGTCCCTGAAAGCAAGAAGATGGGTCGTCAGGGCCTAGGCTATCATAACACTACCATTCAGGCAGAATCTGGGCCACTAACCTGGGACTATCGGCAACACTTTGTAAAGGGTCCACTACAGCCCAGCACCGCAAATAAGCCACAACCCAAGGAAGAAAAGAAAGACGCTCCCATTGTTAATATTGTTGCTGACCCACCGCCGCCTCTGCAGGGGTTGGTGGGAGATCTTGAAGATTATTTTGCTGAAATGTCAAGTCTGTTTACTGATCCAGCCGCTCAAATCAAGGAGACAGAGATGCCCATGGTTAGGCATGCTCTGATAAGGCCACAGAAGATACAAGAGGCAGGAAGCTCCGACATTTCCTTCTTTATTCCTCCTGCTCATTTGGCCTCAACAGTTTACCCAAACTTTGTGATTCGATCCCCTCCAATACTGGTCAAACCGTGTTTCACGGGGAGACCGTCAAAAATTCTATTCATTCCCTCCAATTGCGGGCACTGTCCGCCCATTGATCTACTCGATCTATCTTCACCTCCTTCTCCTAACCCCCGAGTTCGCGGGATGTGGTTCTCCCCCGATACCTTCTTCTCTCTCTTTCCTCAATTCTTCACAAAAAAACTCCTTCCTCTGCCTCCACCTTCTGATTCTTCTTGCTCTCTTCTGGTAGTAGAAGATACCCAAAAAAAAACGTCAACTTTCAAACTTACATTTCAGTCGAAGACTATGCTGTCTTCTGCTCATCCACTCCCCAGGGGCACCAAACCCCTGCTCCTTTTCCACTAGATTTTCTGTCTCCTAGGGTAGATGTACAGGTAGTTGGGTCTCCTAGGTTAGTCGAGTCAGTCAGGGTAGAAGCATGTTCCCCCTTAGATAGCCCATCCACCTCTGCAACGCCACCACTGGCATGTCACTCCCGTTCCATTCCCGATAGGTTCCTACAGGATCTGGCCTTGAGATGCCAGGCCCTCCTCAGATGCCCAGAATTCATAGCCACCACCGTCTCCTTAAAAGAGGATGAGGATTCAGAAGGCCGGGTGTGGAGCAATGACGGACTAGGAGTGTATGAAATTGTAGACGAGAAAGACCCAGCGGATGATGAGGAAAGTGATGTGGAGGACATTGCTGACCTATACGCACAAGGATTGAGAAGATTCGACGAACCCTCGTCAGCAGTGGATGAACCCACTAAAGAAATCAATTTAGGGACCGAAGAGGATCCCAGGCCCATATCTATTGCAGCTGATCTCCCTCCTGAGGTAGAAGAGGAGCTCATCAAGGTTTTGAGAGAGTACAGCGATTCTTTTGCCTGGTCCTACGAGGACATGCCGGGTCTCGACCCCGCTTTAGTGGAACACAGGTTAATCTTAAAGCCAGGGGCGATTCCTGTTAAACAAAAGCTCAGAAGATTCCACCCACATATGGCCTTGAGAATGAAAGAAGAGGTGGACAAATTACATAAGGCCAGATTCATCAGGGTTGTGCTTTATCCACAGTGGGTGGCCAATATAGTCCCGGTAATAAAAAGGATGGCAAAGTCAGAATTTGTATTGATTTCAGGGACTTAAACAAAGCATGTCCGAAAGACGATTTCCCGCTTCCTCACATCGATGTTTTGGTAGATAATACCGCTGGGTTTGAGGCCCTCTCGTTCATGGACGGATATTCAGGATACAACCAAATCCGTCTTGCTCCAGAAGATCAAGAGAAAACCTCCTTCACCACGCCCTGGGGCACCTACTGCTATGTTGTCATGCCATTTGGATTAAAGAACGCAGGTGCTACCTATCAACGGGCGATGGTGGCCATCTTCCACGACATGATGCACGTCTACATGGAAGCCTATGTGGATGATATTCTGGTGAAGTCGAGGACAAAAGAAGAACACCCCGCCATTTTAGCCAAGGTGCTGCAAAGGGCTAGGGAATACCAATTGAAGATGAATCCTAAGAAATGTGTCTTTGGAGTCGCATCCGGGAAATTACTTGGGTTCATGGTTAGCAAACGAGGGATTCAGATTGATCCTAATAAGGCAAAGGCCGTAATGGAAATGCCACCGCCTAAGAATCTTAAGGAGCTTCGTGGTCTGATTGGGCGTTTGCAGTTCGTTAGAAGATTCATATCTCAACACTCTCAAAGATGCCGCCCATTCTACGACTTATTAAAGGCGGGAGCCGAGTTTAAATGGAACGAACAATGTCAGAAGGCCTATGAGGAGCTTAAGGTTTATCTGTCCAACCCTCCCGTCTTGCAACCTCCTGTCCCCGGAAAGCCTTTGATCCTATACATTTCTGTCGCTGAGGATTCCCTAGGTGCTGTCCTGGCACAAGTGGATAATGAAGGAAGAGAGAGGGCAGCATATTATCTCTCCCGGTTGTTCAATTCTGCCGAATCCCGGTACACTGCCATGGAGAAGACTAGTGCAGCATTGGTATGGGTAGTTCAGAAGTTAAAACACTATTTCCTAGCCCATGAGGTAAGGTTGATCTCTAGAATGAACCCAATCCGCTACCTCCTCGAGAAACCCGTCCTCTCTAGTCGATTAGCTCGCTGGCAAAGCTTTCTCTCTCAATTTGATATCACCTTCGTCGTCCAGAAGGCCATCAAGGGGTATGCTATTGCTGAGCATCTTGCTCATTCTCCTATCCCCTACACTGATTCAATCCAGGACGAATTCCCTGATGAACACCTTGCAGTTATCTCTCATCCGCCTCCCTTTTGGTCTCTACATTTCGATGGTGCGCTCAATTCCCAGGGCCGTGGCATCGGCGCTGTCCTCCTTACTCCCGAAGGTATCACCGTCCCTTTTGCCTACCAGCTCTCTTTCTCTGCCACCAACAACATAGCCGAGTATGAGGCTCTCCTAGCTGGACTAAAGCACGCCTACCTCCTAGGCGCACGATACCTCAACATCATGGGAGATTCTCAATTGGTGCTGCGTCAAGTTCTGTCAACTTATCGCACCCGTGACCCCAAACTGAAGCCATATCAAGATTTGGTCACGCTCCTGGCTAGACAATTTAGCAAACTCATCTACGTTCATGTTCCCCGATCTCAAAATATTCTTGCTGATTCATTAGCATC
Organism: Amorphophallus konjac; assembly: GCA_022559845.1. Classification (NCBI taxonomy): domain Eukaryota; kingdom Viridiplantae; phylum Streptophyta; class Magnoliopsida; order Alismatales; family Araceae; genus Amorphophallus; species Amorphophallus konjac. The sequence continues at coordinate 25,140,451 of CM040117.1, forward strand.
TCTCGCTTCCTCTTTATCCTTCTCCCTTAGTCGTTCCACTGAGACCATTGTGGTCCAGCGGATGGACGCTCCCTCTTTGCAAGATCCTTGGTTTGCTAACCTTAGGAAGATTGTGGAAGAGAAGGCGGCTAAAGAAGAGGTTAAGGAAGTATCTTTAGCAGAATTGGAAGAAATATTGGGCGAAGATGAGTTGCCGTGGTTCCATGAGATTGAGCAATATTGTCGGGATGGTTCTTTCCCGGAGGAAGCCAATGCTACACAAAGAAAGACCATCAGAAGAGTCGCCTCGAGGTATACAATCATTGCAGGAGAATTGTACAGGCGTGCTCTCAATGGAGTTCTGATGCGGTGTTTAGACGACAATGAAGCTTGGAAAGTAGTGGAAGCTGCTCACTCCGGTGAATGTGGAGGTCACGTGAATGGACAGGCATTGGCTAAGAAGATCCTTAGGCAGGGCTACTATTGGCCAACCCTAGAGGAAGATTGTTCTACCTACGTCCGTAGGTGCCTTCAGTGCCAGCTCCATGCTGACAAAATCCACGCCCCTGCTTCATCTCTTCGCCCACTATCCGCCCCATGGCCTTTCTCCATGTGGGCCTTTGATATTGTCGGTCCGTTAGGTGACCCTAACGCCCAAGTGAAACAGAAATCCTTCATCCTCACCGCTACAGAGTATTTCACGAAGTGGGCGGAAGCTGAAGCCTATGCAGAGATCAAAGCTACCACAGTTTGCCGCTTCATCACAAAGAACATCATCTCGCGGTTCGGGGTACCAAGCGACATTGTCACCGACAATGGGCCACAATTTGTGTCTCAAGAACTCCAGGACCTCTGTAAGAAATTTGGTATTGCATTGCATCATTCATCACCATATTATCCACAAGGCAACGGTCAAGCCGAAGCCACCAATAAAACCCTTCTTAAAATCATCAAGAAAACGTGTGAATCCCACCGGCACGCTGATTGGGCTGATAAATTGATAGACGCTCTATGGGCTTATCGCACCTCTGTCCGAACTCCTACAGGGCAGACTCCCTTCGCCCTCACCTATGGGATGGAGGCGGTACTCCCGTATGAGATTCTCATCCCTTCCCTAAGAGTGCAGCTAGATAAGGAACTTAATCTCGACGAGCGTCGAGAGGCGTTACTAGCGCAGCTGGAACTATTAGATGAGAAGAGGTTAAATGCGGCCAATCACGCTTCTGTTTATCAAAAACGGGTCTCACGTCATTTTCAAAAGAAGGTAATCGAAAGAAAGTTTGAAATAGGTAATATGGTTTTGAAAAGGAAATTCATCCGAACAGGTGGTCCAAGGGCCAAGTTGCAGCCAAACTGGGAAGGGCCGTTCATCATCAAGGAAGTCTATCCAGGTAATGCCTATCGATTGACGAACTCAGAAGGAGAAGAACTGGCAAATCCGTGGAACGGGTTATATCTCAAACGCTTCTATCCCTAAAAAAGAGTCTAACCACGTGCTTCCCTAGCAATGCAAGCTTCCCCTGCTCATAAAAATCACTGAGAAGCTGAACACACAAACACGACCCTTTGGTCCTGTCCCCAGTTCCGCCAAACACCGTTTCCCGGGGCCATACTCTGGGGGAAAGTTATAGTCCCTGTACGTCTCTTGTTTCGGCTGAACCCAAGAATGAGAAGTAAAAAGGAGGCGATGCCTGACCTGGGTACCCTAATACGAGATAAGTCTCAAATAGGGGCAGTTCGTTATGACCTGAAGCCACAAGAAAAAGAAAGAAAAAAGAGAGGAAAGGAACAAAAAGAAAAATGAATAAATGAAAATATTTGGAACAACTGTGGTAGCTTAAGGTTCGATGACGAACACAAAACCCCGGCGCAACAGACCGAAGCTTTGAGGGGTACCCAGGAAAGAATTCAAGTCTTAAAACCTCACATGACGGGTGTAAGCTTGTCTCCGTATTCTTTTTTTTCTTTTCAGGACAAAGCTAAGTACCCTGGGGGTGGCCCTGGTAAAGCACCGTCAGGCAGACAAAAGTTCGGGCCAGGGAAGTCCCTTCAGTCACACGCCAATCTGGGGAGGAATCCTCAAGTTACAGGGGAGGCATGTCTTGTTACGGAAGCGCCGGTTTTCAAAAAAAAATCCAAAAAATATTGAGTATTTCAAAATCCAAAAATATTGAATATTTCAAAATCCAAAAACATTGAATATTTCAAAATCCAAAAAATATTGAATATTTCAAAATCCAAAAACATTGAGTATTTCAAAATCCAAAAATATTGAATATTTCAAAATCCAAAAACATTGAATATTTCCAAATCCAAAAACATTATTCAAAATCCAAAAATATTCATGACTTGCATTCATGGCATGCATGCATTGCATTGTTATCATTTCTCTTTTCCTTCGCTTATTTAATAAGGCTTGCCCCTTGACCAAAAATCAAGCACTGGTCACCTCCGCACTTGTCACAAGGCAAGGGGCTAAGCCTAAAACAGATTTAACATGTTTCATTGCTGATAGTGTGCAGGACGATGGAGCAAGAAGACGAAGTAACAACAGAACAACTGCAAGGGGCAAAATCAGTCACTCCAACTTTTATTCCTGATACAAACAATTCTCACTCTCAAACAAGGCACTCTCACTTATCAAGCATCATAAAAAGGAAGGGAAAGTACAATCACTCAATCCTCCGCTGGGCATTCCCGCAGGGGCACATCTCTCTCAGTTCTCTGATATACGCCTGGCGAGTCTCGGTCGCCTCTTCCACCTCTGCTGGCAAGGCACGCACCTTGCTGATTCCCCACATCGCTAGTGCACTCCTCACACTCTGCTCATCGTGCTCAGTGCCAATCTGTCTAGCCTGAAGAGAAGGGAAGTGCGACAACGGAGGAAGCAGGGTCCGCGGTACACCGACCTGCAAATGGCACCTGTGTGGATAATACACGGCCAGTACGGTATCACTCACTAGCCTCAAATCCAGACCCTGTCCTCTGGGCAGTCTGATCTCCGTAGTCACCAAGAAGTTAGGCCGCATCACGAACCTCTCCACGGGTAGCCGACTCAGGTACCTGCGCCATTCTTCTCTGGTCCGCATATCCCCCGTACGGCACTCCACCTGCGAAGAGAAACCAAACCCGCCACCGATAAAGGAAAGTGGATGGCTCCCGAAGATCCTACTCTCAGTCTCTATGCCTGCCCTAGGGATAAACTTCAGTCTCACGCCCACCCAACACTCTAAGAGAATCATAGAACCAAACAGTGGACCACTCAGGGCAGCAGAGCTAAGCCCTTCATAAAATAGGCTAAGATAGCCTGGGAAATGGAAAGCCCTCTCCATAAACCACTAATGGTGCTAAGGACAGGAAGATCTAGCACGTGGTCGGCTGACGGAAAAAGGATAGCACCACACAAGCAAATGGATGCAGCCTTGGCAATAGCCTCATGCCACCCGCATTTGTTCTTACAATGTGCCACCACCCACTGGCTGAGAGGAAGAAGGTGAACATGACGGGGTCCCACAAAGGTCTTGATCTCACTCGGGTCTTCTATGAACTCGCTAAAGATGGCAACTGGATCTATAGGGGCAACTGTGTGACACACTAGATCCTCCTCCCCGACCTAGACTTGGGGAGAGACAGATAAGCCTCTACTTCCTCTAAAAGGACTGGTGGCCTCAAAGGATGGAAAGATAAAAGTGTGGGTCTGTGGGTGCCACATTTCTACAAGGGCTGAGATACTGTGCCAGTCAAAGGAAATCTTTTGGAAGTTACGACCTAAGAACAGCAAGGATTGCAAATGCCAAAAACTAAGGATATGGGTTACCCCTAGGGGCAAGGCACGAACCATGGGAGCCACCCACTTAAGAGAAGAGTATCGGCGAGAGCCAGGAAGGAGCTAAAAAGGAGGAAACAAGGAGAATAATGCAGAAAAGAAGAGATATTAGCTGAAATAGAATCAAATGAACCAAGTTGGAAGTGATTTAAACATACCTCTCTAGAAGGATTTGAACTGAGGTGTCGAGGAATAGAACCCAAACGTGTAACCTCCTCTCGCTCCTTCCTCGCAGCCTTCGGGCCTGAATAGCTTCCCTCACCCAAAGAATGCTCACCAAAACTCCTCTTCATGATGATTTGGTGGTGATTTAGAGGGAAGAAACTTAAGAAGAAGAAGAAGAGGTTGGGTTCAGGCTGAAGGCAGAGCACCCCTTACTTATAGGAGGTCTCATCCCGTGTTTCGCTCCACTGGAACGCATGATGCACGAGAGCACACCAGGATTGAATGGGCTTAAGGGAATTCAATTTGGCTTATAAGATCGTGCTGATTGGCGGTCGTACGATAGACCGTCATTCATGTAAGCACGGCCCAATGGCGACCGCTATTCTCATGTCCGCGGTCTACCATGGACCGTCGTTCTTCAGTCGGCCAGCGCCAAATAGCGGCTTTCCCTTGACCGTTATGTTACATAACGGCTATGGCATAGCCGTTATTCTTAAGCAACCCACGGCCCTGTCTTGGCCGTCATTCTTTCCAAAACGGTTTTTTCCTGGCCGTTGTTCTCTAAACTCATGGGCGTGCCTCACCTCCGCTCGCGTCACTCACCTCGAGTCGGCGTGCCTCACCTCCGCTCGCGTCACTCACCTCGAGTCGGCGTGCCTCACCTCCGCTCGCGTCACTCACCTCGAGTCGGCGTGCCTCACCTCCGCTCGCGTCACTCACCCGAGTCGGCGTACCTCACCTCCGCTCCGTCACTCGCCCGAGTCGGCGTACCTCACCTCCACTCGCGTCACTCACCTCGAGTCGGCATGCCTCACCTCCGCTCGCGTCACTCACCCTGAGTCGGCGTGCCTCACCTCCACTCGCGTCACTCACCTCGAGTCGGCGTGCCTCACCTCCGCTCGCGTCGCTCACCCTGAGTCGGCGTACCTCGCTACCTCTCACGCAGCTCACCCGAGTCTGTCATCGCCTCCCTCACCCATTGTCATTCATACATACACTCATCCATTTGCATACATTCATACATCCATACAAAAACTAAAAAGGGGTACATCATATATACATATCATCATCCCAAAAAACATAAAAATCTCATAAAAAAAGAAGAGGGAAAAGTACAAAATCAGGCCTCACCCTCTGGCCTGTCACTGTCTCCACCTCCCTCCTGTCTCTTCGCTGGCGGGGCCATCGAAGAAGTCTCAGCAGCATCGCGACGTCGTCGTCGCTCATCACTCTCGTTCCTCTCCCGCTGAGAGGAACTCGCCATGTAACGTCCTACCGAGGTGTGAGTAGCCTGGCTGCCACTCGGTACGACCGATCGGCTCCTCGAACGGCTCATCGTCATACCCTGAACCTGGCCCCGCAGCACAAGGGCCTCGGTCCTGAAAGGCTCCAGCTCCGCTATCATCGCTCGGTAGCGCTCCACCTCCGCACGGAGAAGTCCTGTCTCAAGAGCGTCGGCCGGCTGAGCTCGCGCAAGCTGCTCACGCAAATGGCCCGCCTCCCTCTCAGCCACGAGCCGCAGCACCTCTCGCTCCTGAGACGCTGCTCGCTCTCGCTCCAGCTCTGCCTGTAACTGCTCCAGCTCGGCAGTCAGCACAGGATGAAGTCCTCTCACCCGCTCCCGGAACTCGGCAGCCTCTACCGACTGGAGCCGCCTCACCTCCTCCTGAGCCTCGGCTAACTCCGCCCTGGCTCGAGACGCCGACCTCTGGGCGCTCACAGTCGCCTCCTGGGCCCGAGCCTCAACCTGCGCCAACTCCGCCCGTAGGTGGGCCACCTCCTCTCTGGCACGGGTAGCCTCCTCCATGGCAACCCTCACGTCCTCCACCTGCATGCATCAAACATTAGCACATTCCATTCATATCATGCACAAATAAACAAAGGAAAGCGTCAGAAGTGTACCCGCACGGCAAGCTCGCTCTCCGCTGCCTCGGCCCGCTCCACCATCCGCTGGAACTCGGCATCCCGGGCTGCTCGGTCGGCCGGTGTCTCAACAGAAGAAGAAGAAGGAGCCTCCGCTCCACGCCTCTGAGCAGCCTCAGCTCGCTGCACCCAAATATCCCAGGTCAGTCACATGCATAAACATCATATAGAAATGTAAGAGTCCAGAGTTTAGGAACATACCAGTAACTCGAGGGCTCGGCGAGCCTCATCCCTCTCCTGGATGGTGGCATGAAGGAGCCCCTGCAGCTCCGCTAAGCGTCCCTCAGGGTCGATCTGCATGTCGAAAGGAAGTCAGTACAGCATATAGAAATCATAAAGCATGTAGATTAAGTCTGAGTTTAGAATTGTACCGGTCGGCGTGATCCTCGGAACACGCGGTCTCCATAATGCCTGACGTACGCAGTCACGTACGCCGCATCACTGTCAGCACGAGCGGTCACCACACGCCCACCTGCCTGCCAGTCGGCAACCTGCTCGGCGTTCCGCGCCGCCCAATCGCACTGCTGAGTCAGCCCTCGGGTGCTCCGCGTCACCCTCTCCCTCGCGCCCTCCTGCACCGGGAAGTCTACCACGGGCTGAGAGACGCCGGTCGTCCTCATCACCAGCCGGGAGTAAAGGGGCTCCACTACATTCATGCAGTGTAACCACACATCACGCCCGGAGAAGGTAAGAGCTCTCACCACCCACGGCTGCTCTGTCACGTCCTCGTGTGCATAAGGAGTCCACTGCACCTGCATACATCAGCAATCACATCAACATCATATAAAACAAGCATTTTCCAAATAAAGGCTAAAGGTTTAGAAGTCGTACTGAGGAGTACGGAAGCGTGTCAATGTCATCCTGCAGGTCGCGCACCTGCCGTGTCAGGGTCCCCGACCCACGAGCTGGCGCCCACCGTCGTAGAAGAGGGAAGAGTCCAGGGCGGATCTCTAGTCCCCTGCGCAGCATAGGCAGCCGCACGTAAGCCCATGCCTGCATCACGCACAAGTCGTCAGCATCTAGAGTACAGGTCCTAGGAAATTGCATGAGTTCTGAGTCAGAGTCGTACCTGGAGAAGGGGAGAGAAGCCCCCCAACATCGTCCGTCGGGACGTCGAGCTGAGGCTCTCAAAAAGGAAGGCGAGCACACCGGCACCCCACGCGTAGTCTCCCACGTGCTCTAGGTCCTCAAGGAACGGAAGAAGTCGGCAGTGGATGACGTCCGCACGCGTCGAGAAGAGAAGCCGCCCGAACAAGAACATCAGGAACCGCCGAAGAACCGTGTCCGCCTCTGCACCCGGTCCTGCTGCTACTCGAGGCCGCACGCGTGTCACCAGCCGGTCCAAGTGCTCCTCTGGACGCTCGCCCACCGCAAGTCCCGTCCGTCGCAACCCTAGGCTGTCCTGGAGAGCTGCCCGCGGAAGAAGCGTGGTCTGCCGACGTGTCGTCTGGAGCGCGAGCCCCAACGTCCTCTCGGCCATGCCGCGGTAATCAGGAAAGGAGATCCCAGTCACCGGCAGACCATGCACCTGCAAACCAGTAAGCCTAGCCACGTCCTCTAGCGTGGGGACCATGTGACCCCACGGGAAGAGGAACGTGCGACTCGCCGGATCCCAGCGGTCGTGCAGGGCATAAAGAAGAGGTGTGTCAAAGCGACACACCTCAACACTGAGGAATGGGGCGAACCCCATAGCAGCCAGCCTCTCCCGCTGAAAATCCGGCAGTGCAAGATACACTGACCGAACCTGCAGCCAGGAGATACGGGTCCGACGCTTTCCCTGCATTCATTCATTCATCTCATTAGTTTCATATTTCTTAATAAGAAAAGGGGGGGTTACCCTGTGATGTTCCTCATTTTAGATGTTCAACGGCCTTCCCCTGGCCGTTTTGTTGTCTATGACGGCCCTCCATGGACCGTCCTATCCTATGATGTTTTGAATAACACGGCCATTCCTGAGCCGCTATTCCTATTCAACGGCCCTCCCAGGCCCGCGGTTCTACTTGGAACGGTCCAATGGGGACCGCATTGTTCTGAATGCCGAGAGTTGCTACGTTATGGTCAACGGCCACTCCTGGGCCGCTGTTCTGTTTGACGGTCCGTTGAGGGCCGTATTGTTCATGTTTAACGGCCCCTACTGGGCCGTGTTGGGTCTATTTTACGGTCCTTTCAGGACCGTCATTGCGTCATCTCCTCCGACGACGGCGAAGCGCCATCCCCCGCCGCCGTGGAAGCCCTTAACCCCCATTCCCCCGTGCTATACAATGGAAAAGGGACCTACCTCCGAGTCACGACGCCTTCTCGCCGGGCGCGGCGCCTCCGCCGCCGGGTCGTCGCCTTCCGGCTCGTCGGCTCCACGCTCGACGTCGGAACCACTCTCGCTCTCCTCCACGAGCACGAGGGCGAGATCACCCGCCGAGAAGTCCACCGTCCCGGCTTCTTCCCCTGGAGCAACCGCCTCCGACCGCCGCCGCTCGTCGCCGTCGCTATCCACTGCCATCGCGAGGGAGAGAAATCCCGAGAGAGAGAGGAAGAGGGTGATGGAAAGGAAGAGGAGAGAGGCCATTGCGAGAGAGGGAGAGCACGAGAGAAAAGAGAGAGAGAATGAGAGTGTGGGAGAAAGGGGGGGTCGCTCCTCCTTCCTCTTCTTCTTCTCTCTTCCTGCCGTTACGGTAGGAGGAGGGAAGGGGAAGAGGGTTTATATTTTTGAACCAACGTTGAGAATGGCGGTCTAGCGATAGACCGCTATACAATAAGAACGGCTACCTTAGGACCGTTATTATGCAAACGGTTACTTAGCATTAAACGGCCTTCCTATGACCGTTAATAATCCATATGGCGGTTTACCATGAGCCGTCCAACTTAAGAACGGTCCCCTCTGAGCCGTTTAACTGTTGAATGTATCATTATTGTGAAATTCATGTGCCAATGAGTTTTGATTGCAGTTAAAGCTAAACAACGTCAATGTCCCGCCGTTACGCCTGCACAGGTAAGTCAGGTATGGCCCTCAATCCCTCAAAACTCTTATTGCATTACTATATGGTAATAAATATCTATCTCGAGAACCAGTCGATTCTTCACGCATCCCAGGATCTGACGTTCCCCGTCAACAAAAACACATGATGATCTAGGTATGCGTGTCTAATCTTCGGAAAGGCCGCTAAGTTGGAAGAAGTGAGGGGACGACGGTTCTCTCTTGCACGCCGTGGTTGCAAGAAGTGTCCTGACCCTGACTCATTCAGTTCTGCAATAATATTCTCGAGTATTTTATATTTTTATCCTTGGTTTGCATTCGATTTTACATGTTTCTTTCTTTTAGCCCAGCATGCATCACAAGCACCTTTTGAGCATTCACGACCTACGGTCTGCCTGAGAAATGATCTTGCGTGTGATTGACTGCTTTCTGTGTTCCATGTCCCACCGAAGGAATAATTCCACTCCAAAATTAGAAGGTGTTTCTTTGGACCTAATTGTTCGGTTCTGATGAATTAAGTGTTTCCCTCGTCTGGAGTTTTAAAATCCTTTTAATTTCGCTATTGCCAGCTTCTATATCGCCTCATTTAGGACCACAGCTTGTCCGCCGACGAGGCCGCTCCTTGCTCTTTTACCTTAGTTCCTCCAGATTCAGGTTTAACACTCAGTCCCACAGTACCTTGCAAATTGGTTCGAAGGTTGCCCGAAGATTTCTATGGCTTATTGGTATGAAACGGGTGTCGTATTGCCTTAACGCCCGCTTTTGCAGTCCACTCCGCTTCATCTCCGCTACAACTCCATGTTCCATGACGCCTTCACTACACCTCCGCTCGTTCCCTTGCAAGGCGGACGTTAAGGAGGGGCATCTGTTGACACCCGTTTTTTAACCGATAAATCGAATCATTTCCTTCGCCTCAATTATTGTCCGAAGCAGTCAATCACATGAGAGATTATTCTTCTGGCAGTATTTTGGGCTCTTCCCAGCAAAGAAGGCCTCCCTCCCTCTCATTGGGTTTAACGGTCTGTTATAAACCGTTTTTTTCAATAGAACGGTCCCCACTAGGCCGTTGTGTTCCGCTGCCCCGGGTTATTTGTATCTCGTGATATGCTTTGAACAACGGCTCCATGACAACCGTTATCGTCAATATAGCGGTCGTCCATAGACCGTCATTATTTGCCGACAAGAAAAGGTGTCAGAGGCCCGACAGTCAGTCATAGCCACGTGCTTCACAGAAAAGTTGTTTGTCCGGGCATTGACTGGCCTTTAAGCATAACGGTCTTCCCAGGACCGTCATAGTTATTGGACGGCCCCTCCCAGACCGTCATAATTGTTTGGCGGCCTCCTTACGACCGTCATTGTTACGGCCACCCAGATTAGACCCCGTGATTCCAGGCGAATTAAGAGGAGAATGTCGTTGGCAATATTGACACGATGCTATCATATACCGGTCCTTGACCGACATCATTCATTGTTAATCCCTGATTAAGCTCGAAGCCCTGGGCTCTATATATAGCTCACGGGTTCTGAGACAGAGGGGGACCATCACGAAGTGCTGTCGAATTCCATCGCCAAATCTCATACAGCATCCGCCCGTTCGTCAGGGAGTGGGGGCCTTCTACATCCCTCGCAGGCCCCCGGTGCAGGGAACTTCACGCTTCATGTTTCTGTGTTTCTAGTTCTTCTCTGTTTGCTCACCACACACGTCTTTTCTCCACTGCATCACACATCACATACATCATTTCGTTGGCATTTATTATCTTTCCTATTGTTTCCGGCGCCCTAAACGGGGTTTCAAAACCTCCAGGTATCGCCGGGCCATGTTCTTCCTTTGCTTTATTTCAATTAGTACACCTACTACACTATCATTTAGCTAATCTCCGTTTATCTGTGTGTTTCACCGTTTGCTTTCAGGTCAGCAACCAAAAGCACGAGGCCCGCACCTTCTGGCCGGCCAGGAGGAGTGGAGGAACGGACCCGCATTCTCCCGCAGCTTCCGAGTCCCGGCGCTTTCACCGGGTGGCGATCACGGTCAACAGCTTCATCTTTCCTCCTGTTTTGTTTTTTATCTCTTCAATATTATTTAACTCGAGGAGGAATAACATATCAACAGCTACGAGTGACTGGTAAGGCTAGTCTCGTAGTTGACCATGGTAAGATGTGTTTTGCTTGGAGACCCGTGTGCAATGGTCGTGGTGTCGGCAACTAGGTTGCCGTAATTTTGGATGGCACTTTCCTCCCCTAGAGATGTGTGACGTGGATTGTTCCGGTGGTGTCCCATGGCTCTGTGGTAAGGGTGGAATCGGGATTTGCAGGTGTCCACTTGGATTAATGGACGAAGGTTTCGATGAGATAGGACGGAAGAGTGACGTCTGTGCGTGGAGGTCCTTGACGGGATGTTGGTGTCGCAATGGTTATCCTTGGTTTGGTGACCAGCATGGGGTGATTTCCCTGTAAGTCTGAGTCCAGTGCGGTGATGACTGAAGACACCAGGATCCATCATTTGGTTTCGTCGTGCTCCCAGAGAGGGTCGAGTTGGAGCGATGTTCGAGCTCGGATGCGGTGTCCGAGAGGAGTGCTGCTCGAGATGCGGCTTCGGTCTGTGTGTGAGTCGACGGATGGCTTGCCGAGGTTTGGAATGTTTCCTTTGGACCCGGTCGAGAACCAGGAAAGAAGGAAGAAGCTGAGCAAGCGGAGGTTTCCCGTTGACAAGCAGTTGGTGACCAGTGAATGGTCTTTTCAGAGACAGAAGATGCTGGTTGTTGGGGCTTGAGCGTGGCGAGAGCCGTGTGCCAGCGAGACCTTTGGTGGTCGTTTCTGTGATGTACCTTCCGGATGGGATCTGGGCTTTGTCGAAGGTTGTCTTCTGACAAGAGTTGGCACGGTGTTGTGTCCGGCTTTCGGCTTGCCATGTGTGAGATGTTTCTTGGTGTTGAGCTGATGTGCTGGTTGCGGTCTGTTGAGATGGCTGCGTGAGCTGGTGGAGGCTCTGTGTTGGTTGTTCCCTTGAGAAGGATGTGCGACCTGTCAATTGGTTGTGAAGCTGGTGTGTGATTTGTCTGCCGACCATAGGATGGATCGGTAGCTGTTTCTCGTGACGAGGATTGTGTCTCCTCGGTAGGCGAGATGGTGGCAGCGGTGCCATGATTGGTTATCGCCGTGGCTGAGGTGATACCAGACTTGTGCTTTTGTGTGGTGCCTGCTTTGGTGGTCGATGTGTGCGGCATGTGGAGCGAGGTGTCGTTCGTGGTGGTAGTCTGGCTGTGTCCCTCAGGATCGGTGTTTTCGTGAGAATCGAGGTTTTCTGCGTTGGGGCCCTGGCAGCATTGTCACTTGGTTGAGGTGTTCTTCCCCTGTGTCTTGGTGCAAGTCCTGGATTTCGAGAACAAAATTCCTTTAAGGGGGGAGGGCTATAATGCCCCGGATTTTTTTTCGGATTTTTTTAGTGGGTCTCGGAGTGTATTTTGTGCTTTACAGGTGTTTTTCCCTGATGTGCCTACAGAACTCTGTGCAGGGCGAACCATGGCGTTCTCCGACTCCGGGACAGTACCACTACGTTATGTTCCTCCCGAGGATCGCGAAGGTAATTTTTCGTAAATTTCTGAATTTCTAAAATTTTTGGATTTTTCTATATATATTAACCCTTTCTCCCTCTCCCCTCTCATTTCTCACTCTCTCCCTCTCTCTTCTCTCACGCTCTCTTTCTCCCCTCTCTTCTCCGGCGGCCAACGGAGCGAGGCGGGGGTGAGGTGGAGGCGGCGCAGGTGAGGATGCGGGTGAGGACAGGCGAGGATCGAGGCGATGGAGGCGTGGCGAAGCTCGGGGGCGCGTTCATAAGCCGGCGAGGGTTTCGCGGCGATTTCTTCGTGGATCGGCGTCCACGGTGCGTCGTTTCTTCGGTGGAGGTAGGGAGATGGACCCCCAGCTCATGCATTCCCTTTTCCCGCAAGTTTTGTAGGCCGCGGTGAGCCGAGCAGGTGTATTTGAGGATTTTTGGGAAAATCCCATGTTGTAGGGCTCGTGAGCCGATCTACCGTTTCACTGCGTTTTTGGTCGATCCGAGGCCGTAGATGCATGCTAGGGGCTATTTGGGGGCTTCCCCCTTGTTTTCCCCCTCTCCCGTGGAGGTATGGGGGCGTGGGACGATTTTTGGGTCGTTTCCCGCCGTCCCGCTCTCGGGGCGGTGTGTCGGTCCTTCCAATGACCGTCACAGGCTGTGACGCCCCAGGGTGGGTGCGTTACATGCCGTGACGCCCCAAGAGGGGTGCGTCACAGAGGTTTGTAGTGTCGGCAGGGTGTCGGTCGCTCTGGCAGTCTTACGATAGACCGGCATAGGGTGTGACGCGCCTGGGTTCGACCGTTACATCCGTTATCGTGGTTTTTGACCGATCGGGGTCACGAGACTCTGACGCACCAGGGGTGGACCGTCAGAGCTTTGTGACGCCCTTGCTAGGGTGCGTCAGAGCGGACGTATCCTTTCTTCTAACGCACCTGGGTAGGTCCGTTAGGGGGTTGTGACGCCCCGAGGGGTATGCGTCACAACCTGTTTTGTTATGTCTTCTAACGCACCTGGTTTGGTCCGTTAGAGGCTGTGACGCCCCAGGATGGGTGCGCCACAGCCAGTGTTGCCCGTTTCGTGTAACGCTCCTGTGTTGGACCGTTACAGTGTTGTGACGGCCTAGCTTTGGACCGGTATAGCTGTGACGGCCCAAAGATAGACCGTCAGGCACTGTGTTGTGCCGAAGTGGTTCTTCGTGCTTGCCGCGTTCGTTTCGCGTTGTGTAGATTCCTGGTCGACCCGGTTGGGACCCAGTGGTCAACCTGTGGTCTCTTGAATGTCCCAGACACCCCGAGGGTTCTATGTACGTGTTTTGAGGGTGTCGGGAGGACCGTGCTATCTCGTTTAGCGTGCCCGTGGGTTTGAGAGTCCGGGTGACTCCTCATGTTCTGGGCTTTGTGTTACGCTTGATCGAGGCACCATGCGTCGGTGTGAGTGCGGCGAGGGTTCCCCGCACGTCATGAGTTTCTTCGGAAAGAGGTTTCTGAGTGGGCCCTGAGTAAGGCATGGGACTGCGAGTCCGGTTGCCCAGCCTAGGGCTGGAGGGTTCTCGCTTTTCCCTGAGAATGAGATTCTGTTTGGCGACCTGTGAGCTACCTTGGGAACCGTGCTTTTGCATTTTTACGTGGCCGGGTGCGTGGCCCGTGGACTGTGAGTCCCGTTTCTTCTCCGACCGTGGTCACCGTGCAACGGTGCTGGTACGTGGGACGGTCCTCATGCTTCGTCGGATTCGGACGCTATTTTCCGTTGACTTGAGAGTCTACTCATTCAGTGACCCTCCACTAGTCGTAGCCTGCTTACACGTTTAGTGGTCCCACTAGGGAGTGGTGGAGAGGTTACCCTGAGGATGATTTTTAGACTGGTTTTCATCGGGCCCCACGTCTTACAGCCAGAGTCCAGCTGAGGGGAAAATCAGTTAGAGGCCAGACTTGGGACGCATGGTCTGTGTGTGCACACGTGGTTGGGGGCGGTTGGACCCACGCTTACGGGCGTGACCTTAGCTAGTCACTTGCTTTGTGGTTACTTGTACGGTGTCTCAGTTCCCGCTGGGCAGGAGGGAGACACCTGAGGCGGGGACTAAGACGTCAGTGGACGCATCCGGTCTTGCTTCTAGTGAGAGGTACTCCTGTCGAGTCGGGAGTGACAGTCTGTCAGTCTCTGTGACTTCGACCTTTGGGTTTTTGGTCGTGTTGACCGTTGAGTTCCGGGTGTTTCGCCGTGACGCGTGTGTCAGTTTTCGTGCCGCGAGACTAGTGCTAATAGCTTTACCGAAGTTGCGTCTTGTTGGTGCGGTGTCCGCGACCGGGTGGTCAGGGTTGCACCTTGGACAGCGTGTCCAGGTTGGCTGTGTCCTGGGAGACAGGCCTCTACGGCGGGGTTGCCGTGGATTTTTACTTCGGTAAGTGGTGCTAGTGTGGTCCGGTTCCCGACTGTGAGATCGGGACTTCTCTTTCTGCTTGACCGGTACAGTAGGAGTAGTTGTAGTGCCGAGTTTTGACCGGCCACCGGGTTTACTGTTCCTGATGTTACTGTTGCTCTTGTAGTTACAGCTTTTCGTGCCGCCGTTGTTCTCAGTTGGGGTTCCGCGGGATCCCTATTGGGCCAGTGACAGGAGGCTCACCCTTGCTTTTCAGGTGTGGCGGTTCTTCCTCGAGACCGAGGTTGTTGTTCAGTGGTTCTTAGTTGCCAGTTCGCCGGGCTGAGTGTTCACTCGGCATGTGGTACGCTTTACTGCTTTAGACTGTACTTTTTGTTAGACTGGACTCTGCTGCTATCGTAGTTGTTTATTTATTTCTGTTAATTGTTGAATTGTCCTACTTTATTTCCTATTTCTTTGCCTCCACACTCCTTTTAGCCCTTCCGAGCCCTCCTGGCTCGTGGGCGGCGGGTCAGGATTCGAATGGTATCGGGCCTTCCCGGTATCCGGATCTTGGGCCGTTACACACCAACGGTACCAATTTTGCCTCGATCCGACACCGGATCTGGGCGCAAAAATTATTTTCGTGGGAGCACGCGTTTCTGCTCTGAGGCAGGCCTACAAAAAGGGGTCGCCAATTAATTCCAGGGAAAATACGTCGGGGTAGCTTCAGCGACCGCCACTCCCAGGGGTCGACCAGGGACCCTCTGCCTTCGTCCCGGTGAACCGCCGCCGTCAAAAGCTTACCGGAGGTTGTCGTCCCTTTGGAGGCCATTGTTCGCTGTCCGGCTGGCCAGCAACTCGCAGAACCGGAGCCGCTGCCCGCCGCCGCCCGGAACCTGCCGCCTTGCTGCCCGTCAACCCAAACTCAGTGCTCCCATTTTTTTGTGTAGCCCTTTACCTCCATGTGTGGAGTGGGCAAGAAAATTTACTTCTATAATTAATTTAATTACTGTACCGGGAGTACGAAGTTTGGCAGGGGACGTCTTCCCCACGCCCGGTAGCGTGGAGGTATCGTGTTCGCTCCTCACTCGGCATTTTTGCTTACTTCGTATATTTCTATATGCTGCTGCATGAGTGATAGGAAAATCTATCTCGTTATATTATTTCAATCACCGCTGCGAAAGAGAGCGAGACTGTCCAGTGACCCGATCCGGGCACGAAAGTGAGAGTTGACCACCCTACCTCGTTGCCGGTTTCTCAACCGCGCACATCCGCACGCTTCCCTCGTTAGAGATGATTGCGAGTTTTCCTAGAGTCCAAGGTTTGCATATCAATTGGCGTCAAGTCGCGTCCCGTCCCGCATCAGCATGTCTGGTGACTTTGGAACCCAAAAGTCCTAAAGAGAGGGTTTGAACACGTTGGAGAGAATAAAGTCAAAATTGGCTGTCTCGAAGGGTTCGGGCGACCGAAATCTTCGGTCGGTCAACAGAACTCTAAAACTTTCAGCGTTGGAAATTTAGGTCGACCGAACTCCCTATTTAGGTCGACCGAACTCTGTAAATTTACAGAGTTCAGCACGCTGGAAATTTAGGTCGACCGAACCAAGTTCATTGGTCGACCGAACTCTAGAATTCCTTCAAAACAGAATTGTTAGCCCACAATAACATGTCTATATAATCAAACTTGGGATTGAACGTATGTTTGCATCCATGTGAGGTTCATATGAACTCTTTCTATGCATTTTAAAGACTGTGAACATTTTGAGCATTTGATATGACGGAATTTAGCCTCAATCACATTCAATGCTTGCTTTTGAGTACTTAGGCATGGCACGAGGCGGAAATCAAGTTCGGGATTTTGTTATCATCAAAATCACATGGAGAAGCTCAACATGCAAGCACGAGGAAATAAGGGGCGTCAGAATGAGTCCCCAGTGTTACCCTAGGGGACAACCCTCCGATGCTTAAGTCAGCAATGAATTAATGAAGAGTAGAGAAGAGCAGGTGAGAGAGAGAGATCGTAGGAGACCGAAGAGCCGTGTAGATTCTCCAGATGAGTGCTCGCCGCTCCCAATGCTCACTCCGTGAGTGCTCGCTGGGCAGTAAGGTCGAAGGAGGGGACCTTCCTTCGAGTGTGGACTATCGTCGCTGCTTTCTCTCTGTGTAGCAGGGCTAGTAGCTATATTCTCTGGTGTAGCGGTTTGGCATAATCATCCACCGTGTGTCTCTTCTCTGTCGGTGTCCTTCTTATAGGGGTTGTACTGGAGCGGGAAGCCTTATCCCTTGATAGGGCAAGGAGTAAGTAGTGGAGTAACGCTTTCCCGCTATGTGGCGGGAGTTTCCCGTTGGGGGGCGATTATCTCGGCGTTGGCTGGTCCCGGGATGAGTCTTACGGTGCTCGTGGGGCGTGCTCGCCCGTTTATGGGATTAAGGTCGACGTCGTAGGGGGGTAACGGTCGGTCGTCGGAGGGTCTTCCGACGATCACTGCGCTTGGGCCGTAGCTTTTACGTGCTGTAGAATCCGATGCCAAGTCGGATTGGGCCGCACCTTGATGGGGCCGTGACTGTTTGGGCACCCCTTGGGCACGCTGTAGAAGCGGAACCGATTTGGACCCCACCGTTATTGGGCCGGTCTTTGGTCAAGTAGGATTTACCCTCCTCACACGGCAAACATTGTTGTCATGTATTTTTCCTCGGCTCCAAGGGCCCTCTCTCCTGGCGATTAATCAAGGGTTTTCTCCCCTCCGGAGAGATGTAATTAACGTCGATACCTATATGGTGCGGCGGACTTCTGGTCCTGACACGAACTTTACATTCGTCTGACCAAGTCAGATCGAGCGCACAATAAAACTGTCACTTACGTGACTGACACGCCTATAAATCAACTTAACCAACAAAAAGTGCATCACCAGTAGTGCAGCTGATTAGACATAATTGCAGGCAGCCCAATGCCGACAGAAGAGTTATGCAGATCGGCGCATGCGACCGCTTACCTTTGAGGTGGGAGACCGGGTGTTCTTAAAAGTCTCCCCTATGAAAGACGTGGTGTGATTCGGCAAGCGTGGGAAGCTGAGTCCCCGTTATATTGGGTCTTTCCTCATTATGGAGCACGTTGGCTCAGCAGCATATCGCTGGCAACTACCTCCATAGATGAATTCGATGCATGATGTGTTCCATGTGTCGATACTGCGGAAGTACATGTCTGACGATTCTCATGTGTTGGAAGGCTCGGTGTGACCTAAAGTGACGCCGGATCTGTCTATCTCTGAGTACCCCCATTCACATTGAAGATCGGCGTGAACAGCAGTTAAGAAATAAGGTCATACATTTGCTTAAGGTGATCTGACAGCGCTATTCTAGAGATGAGGCAACATGGGAGCATGAAGATGAGATGCGGCGGCGATTTCCATATCTGTTCGGGTAAGATCTCTCCTTAGACTGTGGTGTTTTGGTGTAAATTTTGATGATGCAATTTTTATGAGGAGAAGAATGTAATACCCTGAAATTCGGATTTCCAACTAGTAGACGTCGGATCTATTTAACATGAATATGTTCAGAGCCCCGAATTTTTGAGGTATTATTAAGAGGAATTATGAAATTTTTATTAAAACTTTAAAGTTTAATTGATGAAATTATTGAGAGAATAGACGTTTTTTAGATTTCGCATCTTTGAGGGGTCTTGGGCAATCCCAAAACCCATTTTCTTTAAACCCACGCACACCACTCTCTCCCCCTCACTCTCACCCTCACCCACTCTTGTTCTCTCCCCCGTTCTGTCCTCTCACCCACCGGCTGCAGACAAATCTCCAAAATCCGTTGTCACGAGTGCTCTTGACAACTAATGGTAGAAACTAATTTCTCGTGCACGCACATCAGGAGCGTGAATGGCAAGAAATAACCCGTGATAGCGACCAGAGATTATTTTGATCAGCCTTAATAGTGTAAAAATTCACAAAACGACAACAGTGTTTGAGATACAGAGTCATAAGTAAGTGAACTACTAACTCATTAACCGATATGAAATCAATATCCGAAGACTATGCCCAAATTCCAACTAATAGAACAAATATTAAAAAAAACAAATACCCTTAATAGACTAATTTTGATCAGCCTATTTTTTGGGAAAAAAACAAAAACACCGTTCTTTTTTATGTTTTTTTGTAACCATCCAATCTAAAGATCAAAAGACATGCTGGGTACGTTTGGGGGGGGGGGAAGCAACCTTAAAAAAAAATTTCACAGCGCAGCGAGTGCACCAGTGGAACTCTCAAAATATAGAACAAAAAAGCTCAAATCTCTAATTGCATTATATTCAGATTCTTCATTTTTTTAACCAAACTAATGTCATCCCACAAGCCACAAAATACTTCACATATTCATGGACTGCCTCCAACAAATAACAGTCACTGATTGCGTTCCACAATACCAAAGCGTCAAACAACAGGGCTGAAATTTCAGATTAGGCTGAAACAGTGCTTTAGATACTGTCTGAAGTAGATTATGCAACCACCAAACTATTATACAATCAGTGTTTTACTTCAACCATCCCATCTAATGTTGGTTCTTAACTAAAAACTGTGGCCATCTTTCCCCAGAACCAGTCTGCAAAACTTCCATTTGGAACTGATCATTTGATTGCATGATCCGCTTCAAACGGTCCAAATCACGAAAAGAACAAAAATGTCGATATCCTAGTTGCACGCGAGGATTTGGAGCTCCATATCGGAGCTGGAAACGGGAGGTTGCGTTCGAGCGCCAACAGCAGCTCCCTCTCTGCAGATGCAATGGCATACTGTTTAACAGAATCAAAACATGAAACAGATAAATAAAGGCAATACTGCAACTTCAGCAGAACACCAGAAACCCTAACCTTCTTCAAGTTCCTAACTAAGATTTAATGGAATAGAGACACGAAGCAATCATCAGGACAACACTTGGTTCTATGCTGCTTGGTCCTCAGGTATGGTTGATATAGAATCTCTTCTTGGGCGGTGCTTTTTCCGTCTGAGTTTGGGCAGTGCAAGAATCCAAGAAGGAACCTCACAGCCAGAGGTGACCATTACATTTGCTATGTTTCTCAGGAAAGGAACATCTTCCTCGGTGTAGAATGTTATAGCTTCACCCTTCCTCCTGCTCTTCCAGATCGGCCTAAGAAGAATTACCATTTTAGCGGTCAGATTCCAAATGCGTGGCAAAACTACATGTTTCATATACACAGTCCAAGCTGCTGCCCTACAGAGAAAGGAAGAACTAACAAGAACAGAAACAGTCTGAGCATTGTATCAAGAAAAGTTCTCTGCAAGAAACACCAATTCACAAAGAATCAAATGTTTAAAATACAGATATCAGAGGCGTAGACCAACTTGTTTCAAGAAATCATAAAACAGAAGGATGTAATTGCCAAAGACCGTAAGTTCAAGCAAGATATTGATGCCATTCAGCACGTCTGTAAACAATTGATTATATAATTCCTATTTAGCTAAAAGGGGAGAGACACGAGAGGTGAGTGAGGTAACCAGGCAAGCCTAGGCATTTGAAACGATGTGTTTTCTACTTCACAAATTATCACAAAGGAAGAAAATGGCAATGGGAAAAAATAAAGAAAACATTCAATATAATACTACGCAAGGCTGGGGAAACACCGATACGTCCAATATAGAAAGACTAATTTGTATAAAGCACTCGCAAGTAGCGAATGGTCTTAGCCTCTTAGGAACCATCAATAATAAGAAATATGTGGTAGTATGTAAGGAAAAAAAAGGGCAATCAACACTGTTAAAAGAGGCATTTGCCAAATAAATAAGGAAAATAAAAATAAATACCACATAATTAAAAAATACAAATATTTGACATAGATGCAAGGCTGGGGAGTGAGATGAACACAGCAAGGCAAGGCTAGGCATCTTTGGCTCGCCTTGCATTGCCTCACTACCTAGGCAAGCAAGGTAATCGCCTTTGATAACTAGTATAATTCTATCGAGTTACCTATCAGCAGGTAGCATGAAGAGTGTGGGTTGTTACCAATGCGGTGAATATATGCGGCAGCTGATTCAGGAAAATCATAGTTGATTACACTGTTGACTCCCTTAAAATCCATGCCTCGAGCAATGACATCAGTTGCAATTAACACCCATGTCTTGCCAGCTCTGAAGTTATCGACTGCAGTTTCTCTCTGAAGAAACGAAGTGTAAAGTATAAGTTTGCAGGAGTGGGTTAAGAAACACCCAAGAACAGATTGAACATAAGGAACATAGGCAACATTTTTTAAGACTTATTTACTGAAAAGGGATTTTTGGAAGATACCCTCCTTACAAATTTTTACAAATTGTATATCTTAGTTTTATATTATTTTTAATAACCTCACTATTTTATTTTTTTTTGCAATGAATAACCAGAGTGGGGGACAGAAGAGCGCTCACCCCTTCAGCGAAGGGATGAGGGGGTCGCTCCACCGCACCAACACCACAAAGGTCAATTTTATTAATAATGATAATCAAATATTACAAAACCAAGGACCAGGGCCGAATGGAGGGGCACCCAATCTTATCAAGATGAAGAGGCCCTCTTACAATAATAGGAACCTGAGCCCAAGAGGTCCAAGAAGTCAAAATAAAAAGAGTACATGCAATATTTGCAAGGCTATCCGCCACTTGATTGGCCTCCCGAAAAATGTGGCACGCATAGATTCGCATATCAGCCACGAGGCAGAAAATGTCCTGAAGAATGTAAAATAGCCGCCAGGGACAAGTAAAGGTACCATTCACGATCCCCACAAGGACAGCCGAATCTGATTCAGCCTCACTATAATACCTGCAAAAATACTTCTGTTGTCACCATCTGTTAGCATTCTATTAAAATTTCTTATTTAACCCTGGTTAACCTTAAGCTAGATTTCAAAAAGATCCAAAATACCCCTAGCCCCTCCTAAACTCTCTCTCAAACCTTAAGCTAGATTTCAGAAAGATCCAAAATACCCCTAGCCCCTCCTAAACTCTCTCTCAAACCTTAAGCTAGATTTCAGAAAGATCCAAAATACCCCCAACCCATCCTAAGCCCTCTCTCTCTCTCTCTCACTGCCATTCTACAAACTACTGCCAGGGTTTTTTCACACGGTACCGTGCTATCTATATAGGGAAGTAATATGGTGCGCTGCCATTCTACAAACCGCTGCCAGCATTTTTTCACGTGCTACCATGCAAAGATCCAACAGCTGCGTCGAGTTCTCTTCTGGTTCTTGCTTCATCTCTCTCTCTCTCTATCTCTCTCTCTCTCTCTCTCGCGCGCGCAATGGTGCGCTGCCATTTTACAAACCATTGCCAACATTTTTTTTTCGTGCGCTACCATGCGATGAAGATCCAACAGCTACATTGAGCTCTATTCTAACAAAGGTGATTCGCAACCATTAACTGCAAGGAAACCAGAGTGCACATGTCAAAATACCCTCAAAAGTCTATTGTGTATGAGGTGTGACTCACATCCTTTTGGTTCCTCACGATCCTTCCATCAACTCTCTCTCTCTCTCTCTCTCTCTCTCTCATATCGCCAGAGCCTTAACCTAAGGCTCTCAGCTGCCCCTCCCCTATCACCAGAGCCCTGGCCGAAGGCTCTCAGCTGCCCCACCCCTACTAGCATCCACTTTCAGTTGCCCAGGTCCTTCCCTGCATGAGGCGATCACTTGGAGAGACATTCAGAGGCAATTTGGAGTGGAGTGGAGGCTCTTTTGGGTTAATTTTTTTTTTTCCCTTCATTGGCAAGGTTCGAACCCTAACCTTATGTGCAATGTTTTGATTTGCTTTCCATTTTTTATTGTGTTTGAGGTTGTAAGTTGTTGAGGAAACTTGTTGCCAGTGATTAGAAATCATTTGCCACAACTTTCCCCTCTGATCAACAAGGATTTAGGGTAGATCTAAGGGATTTTCCCCAAATTTCAAAAATTAAAAAAATACAGACAATAAATTCTTTTTTTATGGTTGTCAAATTTAATCTGATGATACACGCACATCACAATGGCTTAGATCTGCATTCCCACAGATCACATAGCATGAATCTGATATTTTTGTTAACGGATTATTAAATGTTAAACAAATATTACAAATTTACTTTAATTTAGAAATGTTATGCAGGTATTTTTTCTATCCTAGTTACCTAAGTAGTGTGCATAACGAGTGGTTTTTATCATTATAGATGGTTAATTCAGCGTCTTAAATGTTTGAATAATTGGAACCATAACCATTTAATTGCAATGTTTAGATTTGATTTCCATTTTTTATTGTGTTTCCATTTTATGTTGTGTTTGTGGTTGTAAATTGTTAAGGAAACTTGTTGCAAGTGATTAAAAGTCATTTTCAACAAGTTTTCCCTTAAATTTACAAGGATTTAGGGTGAAATTGAGGAACTTCCCCCACATTTCGAAAATTAAAATTTTATAATAACTTTTATGGTTGTTAAATTTAATCTAATGATGCACACACATCATAGTGGCTGAGATCTTGCAGTCCCATAGATCACATTGCATGAATCTAATATTTTTGTGTTAATGGATTGTTGGAGCCAAAAACTTTTGAAAAAAGAAAACAAAGATGGTGGCAACCTACCCAAGCTCAACGGACTCTCTCCCTCTCACCTCCCACTCAATTGGACCCGGGTAGGTCCCCCAAGGGACTTGTAACACCCTCAAACATAACTAAGTTATACTCTATATCATCGAGACACCTTTTAAAATATCGGCTCAGTTCTCGAAAAGAACTCCAAAATTAAGCGTGCTTAATGGGGAGTAATAATGGGATGGGTGACCTCCTGGGAAGTCTCCCATTCTGGAGCCGATCACTATTAGAAAGGGACAAAACCGTGAGGCCGGTCGGCCAAAGCGGACAATACCTCGACGGCATAGAGTACGGGACGTGACAGAATGGTATCAGAGCCATATCCCAGCCGGAAATGTAGGAACTAAGTGCCATGCAGGGTAAAGTGCTACGCTATGGGAACCACCTCTTGAACCCACAATGGGACAAAGTGCTATATAGTGGGAGCCACCTCTTGAGCCTGTAGGGGCCACCTCTAGAGTCCTACCTGCCTGGGGGTTTGATTGCGTGCTATATGTGTCCAGCAAGGTAGCGACGAGGACGTCGCGTATATAAGAGGGGTAGATTGTAACACCCTCAAATATAGTTAAGTTGTACTCTATATCACCGAGGTGCCTTTTGAAGTATCGGCTTAGTTCTTGTAAAGAACTCCAAAGTTAAGCGTGCTTAATGGGGAGTAATACTGGGATGGGTGACCTCCCGGGAAGTCCCTCATTCTGGAGTCGATCACTTCAAAAGGCGTCTCGGTGATATAGAGTACAACTTAGCTATATTTGAGGGTGTTACCGCAATCAAACCCCCAGGCAGGTAGGACTCTAGATGTGGCCCCTATAGGCTCAAGAGGTGGCTCCCACTATGTAACACTTTGTCCCATTGCGGGTTCAAGAGATGACTCCCATAGTGTAGCACTTTGCCCTGCATGGCACTTAGTTCCCACATTTTCGACTGGGGTATGGCTCTGATACCATTCTGTCACGTCCCGTACTCTATACCATCGAGGTATTGTCCGCTTTGGCCTACCAGCTTCACGGTTTTGTCCCTTTCTAACAGTGATCGACTCCAGAATGGGAGACTTCCCGGGAGGTCACCCATCCCAGTATTACTCCCCATTAAGCACGCTTAACTTCGCAGTTCTTTACAAGAACTGAGCCGATACTTCAAAAGGCGCCTCGGTGATATAGAGTACAACTTAGCTATATTTGAGGGTGTTACAATAATGAGCCGATACTTTAAAAGGCGCCTCGATGATATAGAGTACAACTTAGCTATATTTGAGGGTGTTACAATATTGAGACGCCTTTTAAAGTATCGGCTCAGTTCTTGAAAAGAACTCCAAAGTTAAGCGTGCTTAATGGGGAGTAATACTGAGATGGGTGACCTCCCGGAAGTCCCCCATTCTGGAGCCGATCACTGTTAGAACGGGACAAAACCGTGAGGCCGGTCGACCAAAACGGACAATACCTCGACGGCATAGAGTACGGGGCGTGACAGGACTTACTCGGGGTGAAATCCCCCTCCCCCAGGGTCAATTGACCCCGGATAGGTCCCCCGAACTTATACGGGTCAATTACCCCCTTTCCGAGGTCGATTGACCCCTGATAGGTTCCCCGGACCTACTCGGGGTCAATTGCCCCCTTTCCGGGGTCAATTGTCCCTTGTCCGGGGTCAATCGATCTCGGATAGGTCCTGCCCTCCTTCCGGGTCCATTTCATCCTGGATAGGTTCCCAAGGAACCTATCTAGTCTGGATTAGTCCTCTAGGTCCAAGTGACCCCCCTAAGTCTATAAATACCCCTCACGGGTTCCCATTGGGGAGGATGGGATAGACACGGGGATGGAAGCCCAAGGAGGAAGAAAGCCTAAGGAGAAGCAATCTCCAAGGCATTTTGTGCTTTTTGTGCCTCAACCAAGAAGGGTGTGCACCCAACAAGAGTAGTTGCACATATGCCCCTGGGTTTGCATATATGCCCGTGTGATTGCGCCTTATGTAATTCCTTGGTCTGCATAGATGCCCTTGTGGCTATGCCCGTTGTGAAATTTCTAATAGAGAGATCATATTGTAATTTTTCTTCGGGAGGCTCCGCCCCCCGAAACCCACCCCCCCCCCCCGCAAGAGACGCTGCCCCCTGACCCCTGTGACCTGACCGCGCGAGTCGATCTGTGGCGGTGTGCTGACGGAACACATGGAGAACTGGGAGGAAATACCTGGAGTGCGGATTTGCACCTCGTGCTTTATGTGCCTTCATCAAGGAGGGTGGGAATTGTGCCTTGTGCGCCTCCACTAAGGAGGGACTTGTGCCTTTTGCTTGAAAATTATATAAATACCCTTGTGTTATTCAGAATTACCAAAATATCTCGGAACCTTCTAAAAACTACCAAAATATCTCTGAACTTTCCAAAAATTATCAAAATGCCCCTAGAGTTCAGAAATTATCAAAATACCCCCCGAAGTTCAAAAATTATCAAAATGCCCCCCGAGCTTCCCAGAAATTGCAAACAACATATGGCCCGCACAGAAATTGCATAAAAATCCTAACTTTACAAAAATTGCACAAAGCTCTTGTTTTGCCCCGAAGTTCCCAAAATACCCTTATCTAGGATCACGCCTCCTGCACGACTCAGTGGAGCGGGACCATGCCTCTTCCCTGAAGCGGTGTGACTCTCCTGAACTCTGCTTAAGGCTGACTAGAAACTGTCAAACCCAAGAACCATGATACTCAGAAAAATTACAGGAATACCCTTGGAGGCGGAGAAATTGCCAATAAACCTTGAAAAGCCAAGAAATGGCAGATAAGCCCAAGGAAAGTCTGGAACTACAAATAAATCCTGAAAGTCAAGAAATGATAGATATGTCCAGAAAAAACTAGAAATTATAGAGATACCTACAAAAGGTTATAAAATTACAAATAAACCCAAAAATGACAAGAAATGACAAAAATATCCTGAGATGTCAACAAATGATAGAAATGTCTAGAGGTGTCAAGAAATGAAGAAATATCATGGGAAGTCAACGAATGGCAAAAATGCCCAAAAAAGTCAGCAAATGACATAAATGCTTTGGAACGTCAAATGACAAGAATGCCCTAGAAAGTCAAGAAATGATATGGCTATTCCGGAAGGTCAACAAATTACAGAAGCACCCCGGACAGTCAAGAAATGACAGCGATGTCCAAGATAATCGACAAATTGCAGACATATCCTGGAAAGTCAAAAAATGACAGATAAGTCCAAGAGAATTAAAAAGTTGTAGAAATACCCAGAAAAGGTAAAAACTACAGAAATACTCAGAAAGGGTTAAAATCGTCGAAATATCCAGAAAGGGTTAGAAACTACAAAAATATCCAGGAATGGTCAAAAACTGCAAAAACACCCAAAAAAGTCAAAAATTACAGATGTGCCCAAGAATGGTCCAATCGTGATGAAACTCAAATTCAACAGTCAAATCTTGACCAGAAGCAAATTCAACGGTTCGATCATGGCCGAGAGTAAATCCAACCGTCCAATTGAGGACAAGAGAAGATTCAAAGGTACGCTAGAGGCTAGGAGCAAATCCAACAGTCTAATGACAACCAGAAACAAATTCAACAGTTTGATCGTCTACGTAAGCAATCCAAAGATCCAAGTATAAGCAGAAGCCTACTCAGTGATCATATGTAAACCAAAGACCTGATTATATAATCGGGACCAAATGTAAAAGTCTCAATATACCAATTGTAATCCAAACTCTGTGTTAAATGAATGAATGTCTTTGAATTTCTTGCAAGAGTATGTATCTCTAATGGGCGATCGTCAGGATCATATCCATTAGACAAAACCCAAGAGATATTGAAGAGACTAAAGGTGTTATTTGATAGCTATGTAGTCTGAGGCGTGAGGCGAGCGAGGCGACCAGGGGGTCGCCTCACGCCTCAAAGGCCTAGGCGTTTGAGGCATTTGAGGCGAGATATTATTAAAAAATTAAAATTAAAATTATATGTCAAAATATCACAAAAATATTTTTTTTGAACAGTAAATAGTATAAAACTGCATATACACTAAACAAGAAAAACAACTAACAAGTGCATGCGTGTGTGTGAGAGAGAGTGTGACAGAGTGGGAGAGAACTGAGAGTGGGCGGGAGACGGTTGAGCCCCTCTCTACGTGTGCTTGTGAGACAGAGATAGAGAGGGGGGGGAGGGAGAGAGTGGGAGAGGGGCCGAGCCCCTCTCTACGTGCGCTTGTGTGAGAGGAAGACAGAGTGAGAAAGAGAGAAAGAGAGGAGACGGAGAGACTGTGAGAGGGAGACGGTGAGAGAAAGAAAGAGAGAGTGAGGGAGATGGAGAGACAGTGAGAGGGAGACGATGAGAGTCAGACAGTGAGAGGGAGATACAGACGGAGAGAGAGGGATAGGGAGAGTATGAGAGGGAGACAGTGAGGGAGAGGGTGACAGAGTGAGGGAGACGGAGAGACAGTGAGAGGGAGAGGGAGATGGAGATGGAGACGAAGAGAGAGGGAGATGGAGACGGGGAGAGAGGGAGAGGGAGATGAAGAGAGAGGGAGATGGAGACGGTGAGAGGGTGTGTGTGTGTGTGTGTGCCACTGTGTGAGAAAGACAGAGAGAAGGAGAGGGAGATGTGTACATGACGCCGCTGTCGCCGTTCGCCGGACACCGCGGTCGTCGTTCACTCGCCGGAAGACGTTGTCGCCATTGGAGATTAGGGTTGTCAAATGTCAATTGGGGAGCGGAGAAGCGGCTGCAGGGTTTAAACGTGGATCCACGCGAGGCTTAAGCTTAACGAGTATTCAAACCCGATACGCGGCTCCGTTGCAGGCGACTTGGCGGGAACGGCTGGCAAGGCGGGCGACGCGCGCCGCGGCGGGCGAAGCGGGAGAGGCGACGTGAGGCGACGGCGAGGCGTTCGCCTCGGCGAGCCACGACGGGGCGAGGCGAGTTGGCGTCGCCTCGCCTCAACGCCTAGGCGAGCGCCTAGGCGCGATTTCGACTACATAGTTTGATAGTTAATCAAGGGTATTCGGATTTTATGCCGATGTAAATAAACACCGACTTGTGTTGGTGGAAAAATGTCCCGCACCTAAGCCCTAAATCGTCTGATAAACCCAATCCACGGAATTAATACTACGCATGCTATTTAAATAGCTAATAAATGTGCATTCATGTTCAACAAATGAACATTTCTTTAAATTTTTTCCGTGTTCAACATGGATTATTAATATTACACAAATATTATAATATTCAGAAAATAGTTGGAACTTCAGAAAATACTTTAAAATTAGAAATGTTATGCATGTATTTTTTCTATCCTAGTACCTAAGTAGCTTGCATAATGAGTGGCTTTATATTATTATAGAATCATACATGACTAATTGAAGTTGTTAAATGTTTGAATAATTGGAACTCTAACCCTTTAATTACTATGTTTTGTTATTGTTATATTTCATTTTGTGTTATAAATCCCTCCTAAAACGCAGCTCAATGACATTGGGTGGCAACACAGAACAATGGTAGATAACAATAGGTACTGATTTCAGTGCAACTACTGTGGCCAGCAAGGGGAGTTTCTCCTGCTTGAAAAAACATTTGACAGGAGGAAGGGAGCTGGACATCCTGAAGTGAGTGGCTGTCGAAGTGTGCCTAGAGAAATCAAAGTTGTGATTGCCTTTTGACATCATAGACTCCTTAAATTTTTTAGTGTTTATTGAGCTTACATAAGTTAGGTTTCATTGAAAGATGGAGTGGCATTATGAAATAGTACTTGTTCAAGCTTCAAAACATGCTAGAAAGCTATAAACTTCCACAAAAACCATTATTTTGCAGACAAAACAAAAACCAGGTAAAAAATTGGCAACCTGTTTGACTCAACATGGGTCGGTACAGAAGCTGCTGAGCTGAGGGCTGATCCGCCATCCTCACGCATAAGAGTAAGAGGGTTCAACAACTATAATTCCATCTGTATTGCTCGGCAACTTGCATGGGAGGCACATACACTCGTTATTTAGATTATTCTCATCTGTGAAGCAACAGCAAACTTGAACCTGGTGGTGTGGCTTCTGAGCAGGCAATTAATTAGTTGTTAGCAAACTAAATGGGGCTGTAAATAAAAGTATATGTTGGCTTTTATGCCTTGTTGTGCCAAAGTATAATTCTTGGAAGATACCTTCCTCCACT